>JABTXL010000003.1:6114858-6153592 GCA_025134845.1 Neodon shergylaensis | reverse complement strand
CTCTCCACGGACTCAGAATGGATTTGATCCAGCCATAAGTTATAGTGCCTCTCCACGGACTCAATGGATTTGATCCAGCCATAAGGAATAGTGCCACTCCACAGACTCAGAATGGATTTGATCCAGCTGTAAGGAGTTTTATTGTTTGAACAAGGGCATAGACTTTTAGAACTGTACTTTTTGAGTGCCCAGTTGGGAACATTGAACTTTAGTGATCAAGGGCTCCAAAAGCCTGAGATCCTGTATATTCCCCTTAAGAACTCTACGAAGAGGGCCTAAAGAGTGAGTACCCACAGCAATCGTTTCTGGCTAAGTGGCTGCTGCAGGTTTTGCCATATGGTTACCATGTTGGATGAGGCTAGGCCCTAGAATTAAAGAGGACTTTAGCCACTGGGTACTCATAGTGATGGAGCCAGACACTCTGGTATACAGTTCAACTCTTAAGACAGAAGGTGGTTCAGTGGGCAATAGAGGAACTCTTCAGGCAAGGTCGGTGATGGAGGGGAAGCCGCAGGAAGACTTAGTGCATGATTTTTTTTCTCTTGGAAAGAGCAAACAATGATCTGGGGAAACATATTCAGAGGAGGTGTCTGGTTCTCTTTTAGAAAATTACCAGCTCTTAAGACAGAAGGGCAATAGAAGAAATCTTCAGGCAAGGTCGGTGATGGAGGGGAAGCCACAGGAAGACTTAGTGCATGATTTTTTCTCTTGGAAAGAGCAAATCATGATCTGGGGAAAAGAGACTCCCAGAGGAGGCATCCGGATCTCATTTCAAAAGCTACCACCCTCTAAGTCCGCTTATCCTGTCAGCTGTCCAGCGGTTTACCCTACCCTCTGCACCTAAAGATGGAAGCTGGCCAAGGACAGGATCTAAGGCCTTTTTCTTTTTTGCTAAGGAAGTAAATTCTTTAGAACTCTGAGATGAATCCAGTCTGTGAAGAAAGATGAGGCACTGAGGTTTTTGGGGGCCACTGAGAAAGGCGGTCCTGATTCCTGGAGAAGCATCATAAAGGAATGACAGTTGAGTCATGGAAAAGTCACTTTGGCATAGTACTACAGAGTTTCCTTTCAGCCCTGCCAGCAGCAGGTGGAAAGGGGAATCTTGACCCCTCACCCCACTCCAAATGATGAACAAAGCTCAAGCCAGACACCTGCATCCAGGTGAGAACCAAGGTTTTCATGACTGAGGTCTGGGATCACTCCTTTTGTACTAAATAGGGCAAGTCTTTCACACAGTGGTCTCTGAAGCAGATGGAGCCTAAGGCTGGGAAGGGCGGAGGGGCCTCTGTAGCAAGGTGTGCGTGGATAGATGCTGGCAGAAGATGCTGAAGTACTGGGAATTTACTGAGGAGTTCTAGCCTCTGTTTCTAGTACATGTAGGGGATGAAAGAGGGAGAGAGGATGATAGTGGTTAGCAGAGAGGTTTTAATTGGAAAAAGATAGAAAACTTGGCCACCAAGGTCCTGTGGAGAGCCACTGTCGGTGAAGAATAAGATTTGGATTCTTCTTCCAATTAGACTGGTTATCAGCCTAAAGGGCATTGATTTTGGAAATGACTCCTAGCTGGGTAGTAATGACTGATGGTGGTCCTACCCACCAAAAGGATGCCAAACCCCAGCAAGCCCTGGGGAGGAGAGAGACTTAAGTTTTTTTTTTTTTTTTTTTTTTTTTTTGATTTTGCAGCTGTGGCTTGGAGGATGGTCCTGCGAGGAGGAGGCAAAGCACAGTAGCTTCCCTGGGGCTCCCTGCTTCTCCCTTCCACAGGTGTCTCCAAGGAGGCTTCCCAAGGTGAGTTGGCTCACCCATCCTGTCCTACAGAGTGAAGTCAGGAAGGGAGGGGAGGCTGCCAGCTGCCAGGTGCTAGGTCAGGATGTGACCCGCAAGTCACCTGGGTTCCAGTGCTCCCTGCAGGGTTCTCAGCGATCAGATAGATTCCTGGGTGCTGGCTTCTCCTTTCAGGAGGTCCTGGGTGGAGAAGGCTGAATGTGATCTTCTTTTAGGAATCTGACTAAGCTAGAATCCCTCGCGGTCCCAGACAGCTTCTAAGATGTGTTAGACTGGATGCTTAAAAAAACGTGGCAAAAATGGAGACCGAAGCAAGAGGTAAGAAGTAAGGGTTTTATTTGGGGTCTGCGTGTGTGTCGGGGGTGGGAGGGGCCCTCAAACTCCTTGCCATGGTGGGTGAGAATGGGAGTGTCCTGGAGAGCCCATCTAAAAAGTTGTGACGTCAGAGGAACAGGATGGAGAACTTCCCCACTGGGCCCAGTCTGTGCGTCTCAGGGAGACCTTGGTGACCAATGGGTATGACAGCAGGAGGATGAACACTGGGTCTTTAAGGCCGATGCCATAGGCCTTTCCCTGTTGCTGTCCACCTTATTTGAGACAGGGTCTCTCACTGGTCAGTGCACCTCTGGCATCTTCCTTTTGCACCTCTCAGGGCTGCCGTTATAGATAATGTGCACCACATCTGGCTTTTATTTTATTTTATTTTAAATCTGGGTGTTAGAGATCTGAACTCCAGTTCTCAGGCTTGTACAGAGAGCACTTTACCTACTGAACGGTCTCTGTAGCCCAAAGCTTTGAAAGACCTGCGGACTTGGGTGACTCCAGGAAATACATGGTTCAAGCCAGGCCTTTCTGCAGGTGGGAGGGCCTTGGCTGAAAAGCACCAGTGCTCAGCACGCCCATTATCAAGCCGCTGTCAGTTACTGGAAACCAAGGGCGCAGGAACAATGGAATCCATCTGTCTTAGTCAGCACAGGCTGCTGTTCTGGATACTGTAGGCTGAGTCGCTTAGAAAGAACAAGACAATTACTTTAGTTCTGGAGGTGGAAGTCTGAGACCAGGTACCAGCATCCTCTCTTACAGGGACACCAATCCCATTCACACGGGCTCCTTCCATATGACCTGATTACCTCTCCAGAGGCCCCGCCTCCAAAGGCCATTACGTTGGGGATAAAGTTGCAACACATCAATTTGGGGGGGGCAACATATTTAGTCCATATCAACATTTCTAGAATTTCTGTTTGACACCACTAATCAGGTTTCTGGCTTTTATTTTTTTATGTGTATGAGTGTTTTGGCTTTCATGAATGTGTACAATGTGTGGGCCTGGTGTGCTCAGAGCTCAGAAGAGAGAACTGGATCCCCTGAAATTCTACTTATAGATGGTTGTGAGTCACCATGTGGACAATGGTCATTGAGCGCAGGTCCTCTGCAAGTACAGCAAGTGCTCTTAGCTGCTGAGCCATCTCTCCAGCCTGTGCTTCTTCTTCTTGTTGTTATTTTATTTATTTATTTATTTATTTATTTATTTATTTATTTATTTATTTTGAGGCAGGTTTTCTCTGTGTAGCTTTGAAGCCTGTCCTGGAACTTGTTCTGTAGACTGGGCTGGCCTTGAACTCAAAGAGACCCTCCTGCCTCTACCTCCTGAGTGAAGAACTAAAGGCATATGCCACCACTGCCCAGGTTGGTTTATTTTTCAAGACAGGGTTTCTTGTGTGTAGC
Source organism: Neodon shergylaensis (assembly GCA_025134845.1). NCBI lineage: Eukaryota > Metazoa > Chordata > Mammalia > Rodentia > Cricetidae > Neodon > Neodon shergylaensis. The sequence goes on along the minus strand of JABTXL010000003.1, from coordinate 6,150,082 downwards.
CCTGGCTGTCCTAGAACGTGCCCTATAGACCAGGTTGGCCTTGAACTCAGATCTGTGTGCCTCTGCCTCCCAAGAGCTGGGATTAAAGGTGTGCACCACCAGCAGCAGGCTGTTTTGCTCGTATGCTTTATTTTTCATGTATATGAACATGTGCCTCTGTGCCAGGAGAGGGAGGTGGATTGATTCCTTGGAACTCGTATTACAGGGAGTTGTGAGTCACCTGATGTGGGGGTTGAGAATTAGAGTCCTCTGGAAGCAGGAAGTCCTCTTAACTAACTTCTGAGCTGTATCTGGAACCCCATTTTTCTGTGTTTTTTTTTGTTATTTTCTTTGTTTTTGTTTTTTCATTTTTTTTGTTTTTAAAAAGGTTTAAGATTGTAATTGCATTTCTCCCTTTCCTTTCCTCCCTCCAAACCTTTCCATATCCCCCTCTCCACTTTCCTTTCACGACCTTTTCTTTCATCGTTACTGCACATGCGTGAGTATGTAAAAATATGTATATTCCTCAATACAAGCTGCTCAGTCCACATATCATTGCATATGTGTTTTCAGTTTTTATTTTTAAACAATGTAAAGTTTTAAAAAAATTTATTATGTATATAGTATTTGGCCTGCATGTATGCCCGCCAGAACTCATTACAGATGGTTGTGAGCTCCATGTGGTTACTGGGGATTGAACTCAGGTCCTCTGGAAGAGCAGCCAGTGCTCTTAACCTCTGAGCCATCTCTCAGGCCCCCCAGTCACAAGATGATTTTAAAATGACTTAATGTGTCTACTCGACTATTTGCTAAGATCAGTAGTTCTCAATGTGTGGGTACCGACCCCTTTGGGGTAGAACCACCAGGGGTCCCCTAAGATCATCAGAAATAGGTACTGAGACTCCTCTGTCTGTCTCTAGGTGGGTCCATCCACATGCAGATAGTCCCATATATGAGTGCACAGTGTGATTGCACACCCTGAACAAATGGCTTGGGGCCACAACATGCTTCTGTGTCATGTTACACACAACCACACACGTGCAGAGAGCAGCAACTGTGTTGAAAGCAGCAGCGATGGAGGTAAAATGACCCTTCATGAATTATAATCACTGGAGAAATGTAAAATGAGGTACTGTCAAATTACTAACAACTGCAAAAAATTATGGGCACCATGGGAATTTAATCTGTGTGATGATTGGTCTTTTTAGAGTCAGCTGTGTTGATGTGGATACTTGAGATAGTGACAAGTATGTAAACAAGACAAAACAGAATGGTAAATCCCAGGAAATTTCAATGAACTGAACTGACTGCACTATGAACATTATATATGAACACACTCATATACATATAAACTGTGCCATCTTTTGTATTATTAAAGCTACTGTTACATAGTTTCGAAACCATCACATGATGATGGATAGTATAGAGAAAAGAGTTAAGAAAAGAAAACTTTTTTTTTTTTACAGTATGGTTTTACCTCAATAAGTAGGGCAAGGTTTGAGAAACTGCAACGTGTTAACCGTTGTGAAGTTTTATCAGCCAAATCTATGAAGCAAATGAACTAAAATTCCTTTTAGATCATGAGCACCCAAGCTTTGCCAGTTAGGATACCAACTATGTTAGAAGTGAAGCTGGTGGACACAGAGAGCCAGACTGGACACTGGTGGCAAGGACCACCACCAAAACGTAGCAGCCACAGAAGCTTCATATTTGGTGGCACTCAGAATTGCCAGAGCTGCCAAATCTCATACCATTGCCAAGGATTTACTGCCTCCAGCAACCAAAGACAGTGCTCGAGTTATGATCGGGGGCGAATCTCCTATGCAGTTAAGTGCAATTTCTTTATTTAACGACACTGTCAAAGAATAGACGGCTCGTCTGCTTGATCAGGCAATCCAGGAAATTCAGTCTGCTCCACTTTCAATGTTTAGTATCCAGCTTGATGAATCTACAGATGTTGCAACCTGTGCTGCTGGTTTATGTGAGGTATATCAGTGATGGTGACTTTAAAGATGAAGTTTCTGTTTTGCAAACCTCTTGAAACAACTACTGCACGCGATGTATTTGATGCAGTGGGTTCATTTCTGAAAGAGCAGAAGAGAGGATCTCTTGGGAAGAGGTTTGTGGTGTTTGCACAGATGGTGGCGCTCCCACTGTGCTAGGGTGTCGATCTGAGTTTCAATGCTCGGTACCAAATGAGTCACCAAAAGCCATTGGTGCTCACTGGATGATTCGCTGGCAGATATTGGCAACAAAGACAAAGTCACACGACTTACAAGAAGTAATGAAGAGTGCCATTAACTTCTGTCAGTTTTGTAAAGGCGAGCACTTTACTGTGCAGCGGGTACCAACAAAGTTCTGCTATTTCACACAGAGCTGCGAAGTGAATGGCTGCTCAGAGGAAATGTTTTAAAACGTGTTTTTGAGCTCGCGATGAAAGATATTTTAAAATGTGGTAATGGTAGTTTGAAAGAAAATGGCCCCCAAAGGGAGTGGCACTATTAGAAGGTGTGGCCTTGTTGGAGGAAGTGTGTCACTGTGGGGGTGGGCTTTGAGGTCTCTTTTTCTCAGGCTTCTCTGAGTGTTGACAGTCAGTCGACTTCCTGTTGCCTGCAAGATGTAGCACTCTCAGTGCCAGCACCACATCTGCCGGCTCACTGCCATGCTCCCCACCATGATAATGAACTGAACCTCTGAAACTGTAAGCCACTCCAATTAAATGTTTTCTTTATGAAAGCTTCTGTGGTCATGGTGTCTCTTCATAACAATAAAAACCCAAACTAAGACAATGCAAGATCGCAGTTCAGAGCACTTTTCAGCAATAAAAATGAATTGCAGAAAATAGCGTACTTGATGGACATCTCTGCTATCTTGCATGAGTTAAGTTGATCACTGCAAGGACAAAAGGCAAATGCCTCGATTTGTCTAAATCTGCTCATTTCAAATGAAACTTCAGCTTTGGTGTGTGTTGTGTTGTGTGTGTGTGTGTGTGTGTGTAGGATGAAAATAAAACTTGCATGTTTACCCATCTTATCTGCTTTTTTGGCGGAACATAAAATTGAGCCAGATCAAAGCATTATAATAGTTTCTGTGAACAAAAGAACACTTTCACAGGCTTGCAGATCTTCATCCGATCTTCCAAATCTACCTGACACCCTATGTGGACCAGCCATTCACAGTCAAAGCTGAAGATGTTCCTGAGACAGCACAAGAGGAGGTCATCGAATCGATTTCTCTACCAGGCCAGTCACAAAATTCTGGATCAAGTGTTCGCAGCCATATCCTGGTCTGCCCGAAACTATTTGTGCTGCCTTCATTTCCAGCAACATATCTTTGCGAAACTGATTTTCAGCTTGTTGGTTATCAAGCCTAAATACGGAGGCAGACTTGATGTAGAGGATGAGCTTGGTTGTACTCTTGCAAGGACTGCCCCGAGAATCTCTGATCTGCTGGGAAAGCAATCTCCACCTTCCAGCTGACGTTGGCTTTTTACTCACTGTCGCAAAGGTGACAGTGTAGTTTACTGTTAAGATCGATACCCATGCAGCACCATGCTTCAGGAAGAAAATTTCATTTATTTGTAATTAGAAATAAATATCCCACAATACACAATTACACATTGTTTTGTGGTTAATCACTAATCTTTAGTTGTGTTCAATCTGTAACAATGAAAATGCATCTGGCATATCGGGTATTTATATTATGATTCATAACAGTATCAGAATTATAGTTATAAAGTAGCAATGAAAGTGATTTTACAGTTGGGGGGGGTCACCACAACATGACGAACTGCAGTAAAGGGTCACATTAAGAATGTTGAGAACCACTGTTCTAGATGAATTTCAGCATGACTTGTGAAGTCAATCATATGATCATCACTATTAACTAGTGCTACATTAAACCTATGAATTTGCTTTAAAAAATGGGTTTGGAGCCTAGTTTTTTGAGCTGTGTGTCAGAAAGGTGGTGTTCTACACAGAGTATGGGGGCCACTGCTGGGGTTGAGAATTTTATGTTTAAGTGTGAATTTAGGTAGGTTATTTGGCCTCAGGTTCCTCATTTGTAAACAATTTTTACTTGTAAGCAAAGATGTTACATCTTAATGTGTTGTGATGAAGACTGAGTTAATAGATAAACGTAGAACGGTAGTTGGCGTGCACTGAGCACGCATCTCCATGCCACGATCCTGTCCGACTTCTGTTCTTTGAAGCATGGCTTCTTGAGCAGAGGGTCTCACCATCAGGTTCTGGCGGGGGGGTCACCAAGAGCCATGGAAGTAGCCTGTAAAGTCTTTTAGAGGGGGTTTCTTTGGGACTCCACTGGTTAACACCTGGAAAAGTGGTACCCCATATCTGGTATTGGACTTGTTTGGAATAGGTATTGACTCCCTCCCCAACACTTACAGTGTAACCTCAACTGTGTGTGTGTTTGTCTGTCTGTCTGTCTGTGTGTTTTAAGGAAGCTTCTAGAGTAGTACATTTCCATATGGCTTTTCCAAAGGTCTTTAGTGCTGATCCTTCCCCAAGCTCCACTCTCTTTTTCATCCTTCACCTCCAACTTAACCCTTTCTGCTCCATTCCCCCTGCTACCACCTGCTTTCTCTCCTCTTCTCCCAGGAAGTCCCCCTTCCTCATGGCTCCAACTTCTCTTCAAAATGTAGTTTACTGAATACAGACTTTAACTCAGTTTATTTCTGTCCCTGCAGCGCAACCAGGAACAGGATGGTCCATGTTGAGGATGGATAATTATGGGAAGATGCAAGAAGACGGCACAAGGCGATGGGAGCTTCCAGGGTCGTTAACCCGTACCTTGTGCCTGTCCCTGGCTTCTCCTCTTTCCAATGGGATGGGCTCAGCAAATGCCTAGAATGTCAGTATATTTGCCAAATTATTTGTGGTTATTTCTAGGACCAGAGCCCGTGAAACATGATTGGAAAGGACCCACAGTTGAGAGTCCACGGTGTCTTTCCCACGGGCACTCTGGTTTTCTCCCGAGCTGGGAAAGTGACGTGAAAGGAATAGTGACAAATGAGAGCCAAATATACTGATGCACATGTGTGAAAATGTCACAACGAAACCTAGCGCTTTGTATTTGAACCCCCATATTACGGAGCATGTAGTAATGAAATAAATCAAACTGAGAGGAATTATTTTCTGCCTTCAGAGTCCTCTCTGCATCCCCTCCTACTTTGCTCGCACCCCTGCAGAGCGCAGGGAAAGGAGTGAAGGCAGGCACCATTTCAGTCCGGGGCTTGGCCCCTCCTCACCAGCCCTTGGGTTTAGTTTCAGCCCAGACACCAATGCGGGTTAAAGTGGGAATAAGAGAAGCTGAAACTGTCTCGGTGGTTATTTTCTCCAATCAGGGAGATAACATGTGTAAAAATGTTTTGAAAGGAAAGTGTGAAAAGTGGCAATTGGCTTCCATGATAAATAGAACCATAAATGTCAAAGATTCTAAATGGTATAATCTCCATTGCTCAGGACAAGGGTTGGTTGCATTTACACATCAAGTTTTTACTGGGCCAATACTATCATTCTTCAGGGGTTCCTATGACAAAAGCCTTGAATTTGTTTAAAGAATTAGGTTTTTTTTTCCTGAGACAACGTTTTGCTATTTAGCCCAGGCTGGCCTTGAACCCACTGCATAGCCCAAGATGGCTTCCAACTCTTGATCCACTTGCCTAAGCTTCCCAAGTCATAGAATTACAGGGCTGCCCTACCACTCCCAGCTAGTGCTTTCAAGGTTGCTATAGGTAGTAATGCACTGTGTCTCATTCTGTGGTAAACAGGGAAGTGAGCGATCCTCCAGTCCCAGTTCTCTGCTCTCCCACAATGATTCTCCACTGGATCTAACCTTAAGGCCTCCTCCCTTCAGTTTATCTTCCACAAGAAGGTACAAGAAAATTCTGCCAAGCTGGCAGAGGAGGGAATGATGGTATCACTGTGGTAGCGTGAATGTAATTGGCCCCCACAAGCCTATAGTCTCACTGGGAGTGGCACTATTAGGAGGTGTGGCTTTGTTGGAGGAAGTGTGTCACTGTGGGGGGGTGGACTTTGAGGTTTCCTATGCTTGGAATAGCTCCCAGTGAGTCAGTCGACTTCCTGCTACCTGCCAGATGTCACACTCTCAGCTCCAGCACCAGTCTGCCTGCATGCCTCCATGCTCCCCATCATGATGGGGACTGAACCTCTAAACTGTAAGGGAGCCACCCCAATTAATTGTTGTACTTTTTAAGAGTTGCTGTGATCATCATCTCTTTTTACAGCAATAGTAACCCTAACTGTGACGCCTAAGAACCACACAATGAGCAGCACGGCAAGAGATCCATAAAGGATCAAGAAGTGGAACTCACATGTGGATGGTAACCAAGAGCTAATCAGACTTCGGGCCAACTCAACAGGAGGAAAATCATGCCTAGGAACACAGCCAGCTTCTGGAGCTAGTGAGGCCATGGGCATCAGAATCTGTCATCTACTATCACCACTTTGGTAGACCAGCGTGATTCCTTACTACATCCTAAACATGCACAGGTAAAATACAGCTGCCACCCCTCATCAAAGAAGCCCCTCTTTATAGCAAATGGAAACCATCACAGAAAACTACAACCGGACACAATGTAGGGATCAACAGATTGCAGGAAGCCCAGCTCTGATGAGTGCGTTTACATTACAGCTCTGCATCTGTGGCTCAGGGAACATTGTGAAAGATGGGAGGGGACAGGAAGATTGTAAAAGCCAGAATACAAGGAAGCTTTCTGTAAACCAGTCTGTTCCAGAAACTATTACACAAGACCAGAACAACGGGTGTATCAAGAGACATTGTACTGTGGAAATTACTGAGAAAATTTCACGGGGTCCCCTTCCTAGACTAAGAACTAATAACTAAGCCTAATGATTGCTGAGAGAGGGGAAATTAGCCTCGCCCAGGGATGAGCCCCCCTCTTGGTTGTCCAATCCAAAGTGGTCAGCCCCCAAACCAAATACAACAAAAATAGACTCAAAAGGTTGTATTTATCTATTTGTGCATCCGCATATATACGAACACACATATTTATGTAAGAATAATAAAAATATATCAGTTTGGGTGTAGGGGCATGGGAGAGGATTGAGGGAGGGTAGCTGAGGAGGGTTGGAGAGGGGAAAGGGAAGGAGGAAATGCTGTAACTATTTCAAGGAAGATCTATAAAAAGATTCGTAAAATAGGCCATTGAAGCTTTTGTTCTTTTTCATGTATGGTCACACGTGTGTGGTGTATGTCATGGAGTACACGTAAGGGTGTGTGTGTGTTCATGACTTCAACAGACAGTTTTATTTCCTCTCTCTAGTTCTTTTTTCTTGTTGAAATAGCATGCCTAGAACCTGTAACATGATATCGATTGTGATCTTTTCTTAGCCTTCTGGGGACAGTGTTAGTTCAACTACTATTGAGCTGTGGTGCTTTACACAAACATCTGCTGCCATATTTGGAAATTTCCTTTATTTCTATTTTTTAAAAATAAAATATAAAAAATAAAAATATTTTTTAAAAATTTTCTATGTCAATAGAGATGAGTGCTTGCTTTTCATTGATTTTTTCCCCCCACTTCCTACCTGAGCGCTCTCTCTGCTTTCTGGTCTTTGTCACAAGAATAAGAAAAATTGCTAATATGGTTATCAAGGCTACGTTTTCTGGATATAGAGTTCTCCCAGGACAGTATGTTCCCATTCTTTCAGCATTTTGAATATGAAACCCTACTACTTTCTCATCAGTGACAGGCTGTTACTCTTACCAAGAGTCCCTTGCATGTCACAAGTCTCTTTGATAACAGATGGTTGGATTGATTAGCTTGGATACGTACAGTAGGAATGATAATAATCGTATATAATAATAATAGGCATTCTCATTTACAGACAGTGCAAGCAAAGCTCTGTTCTTGGAATTTCAGCTGTCAAGCAAAATGGAAGGAACAAGGACCAGAGTGGCAACCGCCTACTCACTTAGCAAAGGGGAGATTGGGCTTCTATTGATGCTCTGGGCTGGATCAGCATGGTTGCTCTGCTCTGGTCATAGGCAGGGCTTTCACAGTTCTTTTCCAACCCCTTTTATTCCTTTATGCAGACTGTACACAGCAATGGATTTCGCACGGACTTTGATCATACTTATGCTTCTTTACCTTCTCTTTTCTACTCCGCTCCCAAAAGTTCCTTTACTCTTCCTCAGTAGTTCCCCTGCTATTTTCATGTTGCATGTGTATGTGCACATATGCAAACATGAGTAAGATCTAGGTTCTATCCATGAGAGAAAGCAAATTTTTTTTTCTTTCTGGGTCTGGCTTATTTTGCTTAATAAGATAATTTCCAAATTCATCTGTTTCCTGAAAAGGACACAGTGATGTTCTTGTTTACTCCAGTGTGTGTGTGTGTGTGTGTGTGTGTGGTGTGTGTGTGTGTGTTGAGTAATATTTTCTTTATCCCTGTATCTGTAGATGGATACTTAGGAGGCCGATTCCACAGTTTGGTTATCATAAATGGTGCTATAGTAAATGTGGACACACGTGGGACCCTATCCTATGCCAAGATTCCATCGACTGTAGTCAAGCAGTAGTATAGGTGAGTCATATATTAGTTTTATTCTGAGGTTTTTGAGGAACCTCCACACCGATTTCCATAGTGACTGCAGGAGTTCATAATGTCCCCACTAGCAGTGTAAAAAGACTCCTCTCTCCTACGTTGTCCCAGCATCTGTTCTTAGCCATTCTGATGGGTGACAGAGACTCTCAATATAGCCAGCCTGCCTCCTTATTTCTAAATCAATCTCGTCAGTATGTAGAGTAATAGATTTTCTTATGGCATTCTCCAAACATATCTGTTGTCAGGTTTTGTTTTTGTTAATTCTTTTTTCACACTGGTCCCTTCCCCTTCCTTGTCTAGCCCCTTCCTTCCCACGGTTACTCTCTGTTTCTGCTTTCACACCACACATATTTCACTATGAGTTTTTTCTCTTCCAAGACAGGTTTTCTGTGTAGCCTTAGCTGTCCTGGAATTTGCTTTGTAGACCAGACTGACCTTGAACTAACAGAGATCTGCCTGCCTCTACCTCCCAAGTGCTGGGATTAAACATGTGTGCTACCACTACGCCTGGCCCCATCACCATCCTTTCTTCCTCTCTTCATTTTTTCCTTTGTGTCTCTTCCTCAGTTCTCATTGTCCCGTTTCTATTTTCATCACACACACACACACACTCACACACACACACACGCACACACATACACACTTCTCACCTGGGATATTGTCTGTGCCTGGCTTATTTCATGTAACACAGTGATCTCTAGCTCCATCCCCTTTTCCTGCTTCCTTTCTTCCTTATGGTTGATTTGCATTTCCCTGGTGGCTAACAAGGCTGAAAATCCCCCCCCCCCATATCTATTGGATACACACACTCTGTTTTCTGAGAAGTATTTGTTCATTTCATTCACCCAGTTCATTTAATTGGATTACCTGCTTTTGGGAACTGCTCAAGTCTTGAGCTATTTCTACATATGACACAACACGGAGCCCGAAAAGGCAGCTCTTTCTTCCATTTTTGGCATTGTCAGTATCTGTGGGAACCAGTAAAGAGCTGGTACTTTATAGCAGGTTTTGTTAAATAACCTACGCCTTCAAATTTTTGCAAGGTAACCTTGGTAACCATTATCATAACCCCCACATCTGAAGTTCTATCTCCAAAAAAAAACTAGTAGGAAGGTAAGAATTCATTGTTCAATCATATGAGTGATTTTTTTTTTGGTTCAAATAAGAGCAAATGCCATGACTTTTCTCATAAAGATGGTCTAACATTTAGGTTGACTCTGGGAGTTTACTAAGAACTTTAGGGATGAAGTTTCTCCTCACTAACAATCCCAATGGTCTTCGTTTATCATTTGTGTGGCCCTTGGGAGCCCCACCAGTTTTAGCTTGGCATATACAGCCATCAAACTCCGGTTCCATGGAAAGTTCTGCCTTGAGTCTAATCTGGTGCTTTGTCTTCAAGACAAAGCTGTTGGAAATGCACTTTCTAGTGGGCAGCAGGCTCGGCTCCTACAGTTTGTTTGCCTTTTGTTCCCACGTGGTGGTCCTATCTGTTATCTCTTCCTCCTGCTGCTTTCAAGACTCCCCACTCATCGTTCCACAGGTGATTTATATCGTGCCTTGGTGTGCAGCTCTGCCTTCCCTTACTAGGAGTTTGCTGAGCTTTCTGGGTGTGTAGATTTGTACCTTTCATTATGCGTGGAACCTTTTGAGCCATTGTTCCTTTGAATTCCCTCTCTCATTCTTTGTTTTTCTTTGCCCCTGGGATTCTGAGGAGTGTGCTACTCCCAGGCCACTGATGCTCTAGTCAGTAACTCATTTTCCCTTTTTCCTCCTCCAATGGGACAGGCTGAACTGACCCATCTCCTAGTTTGCTTTGACCCTCCAGCCTGCTTAAGTCTGCTCTGGAATGATTTAGAAAAATTTTTAGGTAAGATGCTATAATTTCTTTTTTTTATTGAGCTATAGTATTTGTACTTACTTGTGGGGGCAGTCATGACAATTCAGTATACTTAACTGATATGCAATGATCAATTTAGGATAATAAGCATGTCCATATTTTCAAATATTAGCCCTTCCTATGTTGGTGATTTTTGTACTGTTGTTTTTTTAATTATTTCAAAATACACCATATATTGCCCCGACACTAATGCCCCTGCTGTGGTATAGTAAACTGATAGTAATTTTTCCCCTGCATCAGTGTTGTGGCTCAACTCCTTTCAGTCCATCTGTAACGTATGTTCTATTGGTAAACTGCCATGTGCTGTTTAAGCTTTTTGAACGCTTTCTTGGTCACTTTGCCGTTGCTGTGATAAACGCCCCGACAAAAGCAACTGAAGGGAGGAGGGGTCTATTTTCGCTTTTAGTGCCTGAGGGGCTACCGTCCATCATGATGAGGAGAGCAAGACAACAGAACCACGAGGCTGGCTGATCATCCTGCATCCGCAGCAAGGAAACAGAGAACCGGAAGTCGGACCAGGCTGTGAAACCTAAAATCCCGCTCCCAGGCTGTGCTTCTTCCAGCAAGCACGGACTCCCCAAAAGCCCCATCATCTTTCCCAACGGCACTACCTGCGAAGAGCAAGAGGTAAGTAAGACACATGAACCTATGGTGGACATTTCACATTCGAACCACAGTGGCAATGGACTTCTGAGAGCGAGGAGGGCTCTTCTGGCCTCAACCCAGGATGTTTATCTCAAATGTCCTTCAAATCCTTTTGTCTGAGGATGGAAGGTCTGACTTCCTGGCTCTGTGAGAGGCCAGAGAAGAGCATCAAGATGGCCCAAGAAACGTTGCGTCCTTGAGGACAGCTAAAAGGTAAACTATATCGAAAGGAGGGTACTGTTGTTTATTCCATGATATAAAATGCCTATGGTGGGAATGAGAAGGCTGAAGCTCACCCACGGAGAGAATGCCCTGTTTTGTCAGGAATTCTCCTTTGGGACCCTCAGCGCGGCTCCAGCAGCGCGGCTTCCCCAGCTGTTTCTACTCAGTGGTGGTAAGCACTTAATTTGATGATTTATATTTCTAAGGGTTGTTTGTTCTTTCCTTTGGAAGCCTCACTCGAGAAGACACTCTACTCCTGGAAATCGCTCTGTAGACGGGGCTGGCCTCTACCTCCTGAGTGCCGGGATTAAAGGCGTGGGCTACCACCACTCGGTTTACCTGGGACTCTTGATTGGGAACCCCTCCTGGCTGCCTCCCTAGGGCTTCTCCAGTCTGCAGGATGTTTGTAGGTCCTGGTCTGATAATGTTGCTTTTTATTTGCTCTCTCAGAGGAGCTATTCCAGTCATCTCTGCTGAAAGTTGTGTGTGTCTAATTTGCTGGCGTTTTTCTATATATCTGTTACTCATTTTTTATTCTTTTACTTTTGTTTCGTTTCTGTTTGATAAACGTACTCATCCCAAACTGAAAGCTCGGCTATGATACTTCATTCTCTAGACCATGTAGAACACTACCCTCTTCCTTGGTCCTTCTCAAACTCTATGGACCACTGCTCCCCTCTGTTCTGTGATGCTGACATTTTAGCTTCTATAAATGAGCAAGAACAGGTGATATTTGCCTGTGTCCATGTGTCTTACTACACTTAACATAATGGCTTCCAGTTCCACTCGCATTGATGCTAAACACAGGATTTCACTATCTTTGCCATGGCTGAGTAGTAGTTCTTTGTCTGTGTGTTCCACATTCTCTTTATCTGCACATCATTCTCTGGTTTGGTTCTGGAAGGCTTCCTAAAGCTTCATCTGTTGAACACAGTGGTCATCAGTCCACAATTGCTCTGCGATAGGGCTCTGGAGAAGTAGCTCTATCATAAGACCTTGGACGCATCGCTGTGGCTATTCACTGAAGGGTGAAGGCTATTGAGAGTTGACAGATTTAAGAGCTGAGACTTAACTAGAGGGAACAAGTCCTTGCGGATATGACTGTGGGGACTCCATCTCGTTCCTGTTCTCGTCTCTCCTTTTGCTCCCTGGCCTCTGCGATGGCCACTCCCAGGCTCTCTATGCTGTCACATCTGGCTTCATGTCAGGTCCGAAACACCATGCTCTGGAATTTCTGAAAGCCCAAGCCACACGGTCCATTTTTCTTCTTTCTACATTGTTCATTGCAGGTGTCCTGTCACAGAGGCGGAAGGCTAACACATAGCTTTGGTTGGCTCCATGTCTCGGTTGCCGTGATCAGTACTGTAGTGCTCATGTCTTGTGGATATATACTAGGGATTGTCAGACAATCTGGTAGTTCTATTTCTGGTTCCCTACAAGAAATCTCTGTATTTTGAACAGGATAATCAGGCTGAACTCATTTCCATTTCCATCATAATGTCTTACAATCCTTTCTTTGTAGTCTTCTCCAACATCTTTTTCTCTTGGAGATAGAGGCTCACCACGTAGCCCAGGCTGGCCCCAAATCTCCCATCTCAGCTTTCCAAGTGCTGGTCTCAGGCATCCGCTGCCATTGCTGCATCTCTTAAAACTTTTGGTACAGGATTTCCTCCAGCTGCTTTTTAAAATCATATTAGATATTAATGTCTTTGTCTAGCAAATCTGATATTTGGCCTTTCTTGAGGAGAGTTTCCCTAATTTTTCTTTTGTGTTTGAATAGTCACAATTCTTTCTTATCTGTTTGCACACTGTTTTTTGTTCAATTGCTAACAAACAAAACAAGACTGTATCATAAATATTTTAACATGGTAAATATGGAAATAAGCTTCAATAACATCTCCCAGATCTGGATTTGTTACTTATTGAGAAATATGGTTGTTTGTTGGGTGATTTTTCTATATTATGTTTTTAAGTGTGGTTTTGTTTGTGTACACGATCACTTCTCTTGGGAGTCTGGGTGTCCCCTTCTCACAAGAGCATCAGTCATCTGGATTAGGACCCAAGCTCATGCCTGCATTTCACCTTAGCTTCCTGACTGGAAATTCTCTCTTCAAATAAAGCCACATTCTGAGGCACAGGTATTGACTGGGAGTTCAGCGAAGGGACATTTTGGGAACACCAGTGGGGAAGAGGACCTCCAGATCTCCCTGTCCCCCCTCAACACTGCGGGGAGGTCAAGGGCTTCACAATACTTTTGGAGTAGATTAAACTCCTGGCTCCTACCCAGCCATCTCTAACACGCCTTAGTTTCAGGTGGTGGTTGGTGTGGCACAGTGCAGGCTTTAGAAGGTGGGTGTTACTAGCCTCTAAGGTGCCCTCTGGTGGCCCAAATGGGTAGGACCACAGTTTTTTCTTTGGCGGTGGTTCTCAGCCTTTCTAAAGCTTTAATATAGTTCCTAATGTCATGGTGACCCCCAAACATAAAATGATTTTCATTGATACTTCATAACTGTAACTTTAATACTGCTATGAATCATAATGTAAATATATGGTATGCAGGATATCTGATATGGAACCCCTGTGAAAGTGTCTTTTGACCCCCAAAGAGGTTGCAACCCATAGGTTGAGAACTTCTGCTCCATGGCGTTTGGCTGGAGTAGATGAGTTCCCGTGCAGTGTTTCCCATCTTGCTTCCCTTTTCCTGGTCTTTTGGTGACAAGGGGAGGCTCTACTTAGTATGTCAGAGAAAGTAGAATAAGCCTAGAATAAGCCTTACAGTTTGTCTCAGTTAGGGTTTCTATTGCTGTAAAGGCACACCATGACCATGTCAACTCCTGTAAAGAAAAACATTTAATTGGGGATGGCTTACAGTTTCTGAGGTTTAGTCTATTCTCACAATGATGGGAAGCATGACAAGGCACAGGCAGGGATGGTGCTGGAGAGAGAGCTGAGAGTTCTACATCTTGATCTTCAGGCAGCAGGAAGTAAACTGTCTCCCACACGGGGCATAGCGTGAGCATAGGAGACCTCAAAGTCTGCCACAAGGCCACACCTCCTAACAGTGCCACTCCCTATGGGCCAAGCATTCAAACACATGAGTCTATGGGGGGGGGGGCATTTCTATTCAAACCACCACAGGTGACTTTCATCTGCCAAGTGCCGCTGCTCGGCTGGGGTGGCCCCATCCTTCATTTCTTTCCAGGCCTCGATTATCAACCTGTCCAGGCCTGTCACACCTGTGACTGTAACCATTTCTGATTCTCACAAACTCTGTGGTGTGTCCCCCAGTCTTTTCATCTCCCCAAAGGCACCGATCCTCTGGGTGCGACCCTTTTACTACACTTCCTTCACTCTCCATTGCTTGCTACGGTCACCACTCACTGTCTGGCAAATGAGCTCCTTGCTCCAGGTTCCTTTCTGTTCCTGTGAGGAAATATTCTGACCAAAAGCAACTTCGGGGAGGAAGGGGCTTCTCTTGCTTACCATTCCAAGTTCTGGGTCATCATTTTGGGGAAATCAAGGCAGGAGCGCAAGTAGCCATCACATGACATTCATAGTCTAGAGTAGCTATCATATGACATCCACAGTCTAGAGTAGCTATCACATGACATCCACAGTCTAGAGTAGCTATCACATGACATCCACAGTCTAGAGTAGCTATCACATGACATTCACAGTCTAGAGTAGCTAGAGACAGAATATAAATGTTTACTGGACAGACTGATGCTTATGCTCAGCCATCTTTCTTCACTTTTCATACTGTCCAGGGTGAGCCCATGAAATGGTGCCACCCACTTTCAATTAAAATCAATTCGCAACCATCACGGTCTCCTATAGACATGTCCACAGCCCACCCTGACCTAGATGTTTCTTCAGTTATGATTACCTTCTTGGGTGACTTTAGGTTGTGTCAAATTGACACTTAAAACTAACCAGCACACTGCCCAATTGATCAGGCTCCTGTGACCAACCCTCCAGCATTACTTTCTCTCTCTCTCTCTCTCTCTCTCTCTCTCTCTCTCTCCTTTGCTCTCTCTTCCACCCTCATGCTTGCAGGGTGGTGCCGTTATCCATTCAGGATTGTGAGGACCACCTCCTCACTGTGCGCTGTGAGCTGGAAGGCACCCACTTTCTTGGAGGAGTGTGTGGAGCAAGGGATGTATGTGATAGTCAGTGAGTTACTCAATCTTGCATTCTTGGATCTTTATTTCCTTATCTGTGGAGTGGGTCTTAATACCCTCTCCTGCAGAGGCTTCCTGTGAAGATAAAGGGAGATAATCTATGTACAAGTGTTTAGCCAATGCACGAGAATAGAAGGGGGCCAATAAATATTGGCAATTTTGCCTGTAATGAAAACTCCAAACTTTTATACCCCTGCCGCGAAGATGTACAGCTTGCATTTACTTTCCCCCAGGGAAAAATAACACCTGAGATTTGTTGCCTGTGAAGTGCTCTGACGTTCATTATCGTATTTAATCCATGCAACAACACTGCCAGGAAGGAGGGGATCGCATGCTCCTTCCTTTATCTTGGTTTTTTAATTGGAAAAGAGGAGTCACGGAGCAGGAAGCAGCTTGCAGAAGCATATCTACCTAACTTTCTCACTAACAAGCACAGGAAAGCCTAGAACTCTGTGACCTGACCTCCACAGGAGAGAGCTAGGCAACCACATACCCTTCGTGAGAAATTCTGTTATATTTTCTGTTGAAGTGATTGGGAAAGAGAATGTCTGGAGACAGGGTGCTGGAGAATTAGCTGGGTATCCTACATCTTATCTCACAGGCAAGAGGAAGTGGTCTGAGACACTGGGCCGTATCTTGAGCATATATGAGACCTCAAAGCCCACCTCCTCAGTAACACACTTCCTCCAAAAAAGACCACACCTGCTCAACAGGGCCACACCTCCTAATAGTGCCAATCCCTTTGGGGGGCTATTTTGTTTCAAACCACCATAGTGAGTAAGTTGTTGGGCCAGTTCGTCAAGTAGCTTGAAGATATACAGTAACCTCATGAGGAAAGTGCTTAATGTCTGAAAAAATTTCAACAAAAAAATCATATATACAAGTTTTATTGTTCTATTGCCATTTGCAGAGGAGACCAATAGATTTTTACAACCCTATGGAAGTCTTTAGAATTGAGGGGAAATCATCAAATATAAACTATCTATTTGAGTTGTGGAGAAGAGTTCAACAAGTACCCTTGGCCCCCTTTCTCTCCTCTCATCCTGTCTAAAAGTTCAATTGGAACAATTTCCCAAAAGATAGAAAATGAAGGCTGAGTCAGGGAGCCTGTTAGAGAAATTAATGGGTCCACACCCACTAAAATGGAAACGAAACAAAACTCCACCCTGTCCACTGTCTCTGGTCCTTTAGGAGGTGTGTGGCCATCTTTCCTCTCTCAAGGACTCGTCTCATGGTTAAGAAAACATTCTCAGGGAGAAAAACAAGCCGGGTGCCAATTGTCCCTAGGACAAAAGCCTCCCTTATCTGGGCATACTAGGGGGTGCTACTACAGTTACAGCATCTTGAAAGCCGAGGCAGGGCGATCTCAAGTTCAAGGCCGGCTTAGACTACATTGCAATACCCTGTTGTCAAACAAAACAAAGCCTTAAAACCTCCACTACAGCGCCCCCCATGCCCTTCAGAGCGTCTACACAGAAGCCCCAGGTGTCTGTGTTACATGAGGAGCAGATGATGTTTCCATAGGAACACCACCTCCTGACGTTCGGTTCTCTCACCTGTCTGCACGGGCATATCAGCTGAGGAGATCCACAGGTGCCCATGCCCAGTCAGCGGTTGAGAGCAATCACCTTGGAGTCTCTGGGGGTGGGGTCTGGACATGCGCTTTCCTTGTCCAATTTCCATGGAGAACTGTGTACAGATTCCTCCATGTTGGTGCTGGGGACCGAACCCAGGGCTCTGTCTTTGTGAGCACTCTACCGCTCAGCTAAATTCCCAGCGGTCACTGCTCTATTTGGAAGTGTAAACCTGGAAGAGAGGAGCCTAACAATGAGCCTTTATCTTGCTTCCTGTCTACAATTTGCCCCCCCCCCTCCGAACGCCACATAAACAGAATAATAATACAACAGTTGTTCTTCCTGGCCTGGCTTGTTACACTAAGCATCCTTTTCCTGAGGTCCAGCCCTGAAGTGTTGCAGCATCTCTAAAACCTTCGTTCCCTTTCATGGCTGAATGAGAAGCAAGCCGTGTCCCAGGAGGTACCCCGGGTAATTCTGATGTGTGCTTTGAGTCAGAACTGATGGCCTAGAGCAATGCCTTTCAGATATCATCCTCCACCGGCACCCTTGAGGAGCTTGTGAAAATGCAGCCCCGATTCATTAGCTGACTTATTAGCAGGTTCATTAGAGCAGCTGAAGATCCTGCGCTTCTGACAAGAGCTGCGTGCTGAGTCTGAGAACCGCAGGTTTAGGGCAGTCAGGCTGCACCCAGCTCACCAGGTGACCACTCAAGGGATCAGTCCCAAACAGCGAGGCAGAGACTGGAGTTCATTTCTCACCTTGTTAATTAACTAGACAAGGACAAGGACAAGGTCCTGAGCCTTAGAGCTCCAGCTATGAAGAAAACCATGGGCCACCCCGGGTGCTCAGATGGGGGTAAGGATGGAATCTGGGAGTGTTGCGGGAGGTCCTTCCTCTCCTCCAGCCAACATGGGAGCTTTTCTAGGGAGTGCAACACTAACCATCACAAATATGAAAACAATACGGTGAGTGGCCAGAGAGTGGCGTCACTCTCTTCTCACATGTGTGACTGCGAAGGAGGAATGGCAGAGGTGAGGATGGCCGAGTCCTGGGATGTGATCTCAGAATTGAGGGGCAGGACTGGGTCTGGGCAGGAGGCCTGGCTCCTCCATCTTTCTTCCTGGCTGATTATATCTGTCGTGACTGGGTGGCGCAGAGTGAACAAAGACGGGCAAAGCTTCAGAACCACTCTTCCTTGAAATGACGCCAGGCTTAGGTTTCCGAAGACGCAGCTAGTCACCTCTGGGGGTATCCTCTGCAGATCATGCTCTACTTTGGCTGTCAGCCTGGGGACATCGTCAGATAAAACCACCAGGAGCAACCCCAAGCTGCCTCCTCAGCTGTCCTTTCTATGTGGTCTCCCTGTTCGGAAGCAGTGTGGTAGGGCAGAACCCTGTAGGAAGTTCTCCAGTTTGTAAGAAGAGTGGAGAAAAGGGGAGAGGTGAGCGATGAGGAAATCATGGTTTGTTTCTACAAAACAGTGTTGTTGATCTGGAAGAGGTGCTTTTCAGGGAGTCTTTGGTGCTGTTGAAAAGTGTTCAAGATCAAAAAAAAAAAAAAAAAAAGAAAAGAAAAAGAAAAGTGTGCCATTCCACATGTTTGCAAAGAAACACACAGCTTTCATTGTATTTACCTGTTCTTGGGAAATTTGTAGCATTACACATGAAGAAAAAAGGAAATATACTAAAAATAACAGTGGTGTGCCTGATAGTTTTAATGTCAGCTTGACACAAGCTAAATAATCTCAGGGGAGAGTTCCTCAATTAAGAAAATGCATCCTTGTTCAGGGAATTTTGCAGAGGGGGCGGGGAGGATTTGGGGAACCAGAGGGGTCAAGGACACCGCAAGAAAACCCACAGAATCAACTAACCTGGGCTCATAGGGGCTCACAGAGACTGAACCTATGACTTTGGAGCCTGGATGGGACTGACCTTTCTTAACATTCTTTAAGAGATTTATTGATTTCCTCCAATTTTTTGTTTGTCTTCTCCTCGATTTCTTTAAATTTTTTTTTATTTTCCCTTTAAGGACCTCTATGATCTTCATAAAGTTATTTTTTTATTTATTTTTATTTTTTTTAGTTTTTCGAGACAGGGTTTCTCTGTAGCTTTGGAGCCTGTCCCTTGCATTCACGTAAAAAGCCATGCATAGTGGCACACATTTGTGATCCCAGAGTTGGGAGGTAGAGGAGACAGGCAAATCCTTAGTAAGCCCTAGTCCTAGTAAGAGACCCCAACTCAAAACAAAAGAAAGCAAATAACAACCATAAAAACCAACCACCAACCAACCAACCAACCAACCAACCAAAACCAAAACAAGACAGATGGCGCCTGATCTTCCTGGCCCAAACAGGAAAGTGCCTAGGTCGCTCCGTGCCCGATTTAACAGATGCTTCCTTTCATCCTCCCAAGTCAGTTTGTTCTCTGACTCATAGACTTCCTCACTTTGCACAAACCGTCCCTTCGGGTCTGCGATATGCTGGGCACCTTTCTCCACACAGGTCCATGCAGACTGCTGGGTAAAGAATGGGTTGAAGTGAGAGGTGAGGACAGGGGCAGGTTAGGTGCGAGGTTCTTTTAGTACACCCAAGCGACAGGAACAGAACTGGGTGGGTGCGTGGGGCGGAAGAGTACATATGGCGGACGTTTTTCTGGTTGGAGTGACTGTTCTGATGTTGTGTCCTTTGCCGGGAGAGGGAGTGTAGTGAATGTGCTAACAAAGAACATAAGAAAAGTAGTCCCTCACTGGGCTGTCTTTGGAACGGATCTCCACTCCAGCCCCAGAGACTGGGAAGTCACTGGGTCCTTCCTCTGACCTGTGAACTTGGGCCCGTCGTTGCAGGAAATGGGGCGTGAATAATACAGCCATTGCAGGTTCTGGCTTATGTGTTTAAGAGAGACATATTTCAGCGGCGTCAGTAACTTCTTTCTTATGGCCTTCTGGGCTTAAATAAAATGATGATTAGAGTAACTCGGGGTCCATGAAGTACTGCGAGAACAGCTGCCATCTGCCAGGGCTCTCGTTGGTAGCTCATTTACTTTTTATAATAGGCTTGCACATATATGAATGAGGTTAGAATGTGCCGCTTGTGTTTGGAGGAGCCAATAAATGGCTTGCTTTTGTGTTACAACTCTCAGAAGCAAATTTATTCAGTATTCATTGCTTGTAGGGCCTAAAGAGAAACTAAATTTATTTTGATTCCTCCACCCTCCTCTCTCGGACATGCTTTTAATGTTCCCGTCCCAGAGACTTTGCCGAATTGACTCATTGTGTGTTTTGCATATTTATAAACACTTTGTTATTTATTAATGGATCATCTCAGAGATAAAATTAGCACTGTCTTCACATCATAGCCATTTCTCAAAGGCGCCCTGATTCTCAGCAGCGGGTTTGAGATTTGAGCGCGCATAATGAAAGCCCAGGCGATTGTTTTCTCAAGGAAATCCCAGCAAGGGGCAAGAGCTGCCCGGATGTAATTTATCAGGCTGGCTCTTCAAAGCTGCACCGTCCAATATGGCTTTGTAAAATTAAAATTAATTAAAGTTAAATAAAATTGAAAAATCCAGCTCCGCAGTCATACCCATAATGTGTCAAGTGTTCTGTAGCCATGTGCACCCAGAGGCTTCCATCTTGGAGAGGGCAGGGCGTGTCTGTCTCTCACAGGATTTCCATCGCACAGTGTTGCTCTGTGTGTTGTGGAAACTGGTCCTTCTGTGGCTCCCTGGATAGGTGATACCAGGTTGGGGGGGGGAGGGTCCTTCTGCACCAACTGGCTAGAAAGGCAGAGGGTTATTGCTTGCCGGGTCATGTTTCCAGTTCTGACTGTGTCTAGGGTTTGGTTGCGTCCTACTAACTATTCCCGGGTCCGATGGCTGTTCATTCTCACTTGGGGTTAGTGCCACAACCTCTAACTGGTCTTTATTCTTTGGTCTCTAAGTCCTTCTCCACATGCCCGACCATCCAGCGGCTTTGGGTCTAACTCACAGTAAAGGCTGGAATCCTTCCAGTGACCTCCAAGGCACTCTCCAGCTCCCAGCAATCTCCAGATTTTTCTCTCTAGATCTCTGCTTTCATCCCCCTAGTCATACTGGCTTTTCCCCTGGCAAGGGCTATACCCTTTGCCCACAAATACTTCCTTCCCAGACACCTCCGCATAGCTTATTTCTCTGCACACTCCAGATTAGAAGGAAGCTGTCCCTCGGTGCCCTATCTATAAATTTAGCCCTCCCCTGGAAACTTTGCTCTTCAATTCTCTTCCAGGCCGTGCGATTCTCATTATCACAATGCCATGGCTTACTTACTGTTTTGTTTCTTAGTTCTCCACGAGAACGTAGGCTCCACCGGGCAGGTGTTTTGTCTGTTTTCCTCACCACTCTGCCTCGGTTCTTAATACGGTGTCTGGCACATAGGAGATATTCATCAAATATTTATTAAGCAAATGAAAGAGTCCTATAATTCAAGAACCCAGAGGGAGAAGAGAGGGAATGGGTGAGCAGGGAGGCATGCTACCTCAGTCTAGATGTGAAGTTTTAGCTGTGTCTCTTAAATTCTTGGAGTTCATTTTCTCCCCTGTAAGACAGAGATGGTGAGAGCTGCCTGGAAGGGTTGTCATTGGGATTAAGCAGGGCATCCGTGGTAGAGCTTCCCATACAGTGATAATTCAGGGCCTATGAGATTTGCCCTGAGCTCTTCTTTATCTGTATCTGTATCTTTATCTGTATCTATGTGAAAACAAAACAAAGCAAAACACGTTAGTGTTTCCTTTCACAGTGTATTTTCAAACAGCATGCTTTTTAAAAAAAAATAGAAACAGCATTACATATACAAAAACTGCATCTTCTCAGTGATTACCCTACAGATAAAGTTTGGCTGTGAGATCATGATCTCATACTTTCTGGATGCAAAGGACTCTTGTTAATGATCATATTCTTGGAGAAAAAAATTAAAATTACATTTTGTGTGTGTGTGTGTGTGTGTGTACCCACAGGTGCTACAGCTTGATTTTGGCAGTCAATAACTTTAGGAATGAATTCTCTCCTTCCACCATGTGGTCCTGAGGATTGAACTCTGGTCAGTAGACTTGGTGGAAAGTACCCTCATTCACTAAGCCATCTCTCTTACCCCCATTAAAGATTTTCTTTTCATGTTGATAGTCTAGAAAAGAAAATTCTGTTAACGTTCCGACAGGGAAAGGTAGTGGGAGAATGGAGGCATGCCGTATGATGTGGTTCTGTGTGATGCGATGGTATGAGCCTGTCAAGCCCAGAGATACCTATATCCAGTGGCTTGACCAATATGACGTTTCAAGAGGGAGCTGGGTGCCAGCGCAGATGTAGCCTGTTTTCTAGGGTTAATGCCATCTTGAGTATTATCATTCTTATAGAGTCCTATGCTTGCAGAGTTTATACCTGGGGTTGCATTTCTATACACTGGAGAACGTAAC
Source organism: Neodon shergylaensis (assembly GCA_025134845.1). Taxonomy (NCBI): domain Eukaryota; kingdom Metazoa; phylum Chordata; class Mammalia; order Rodentia; family Cricetidae; genus Neodon; species Neodon shergylaensis. Next base: position 6,127,529 of record JABTXL010000003.1, on the reverse strand, counting down.
AGAATTTCACCAGGAAACAAAATGCACCCCTACTCTGTGATGCAAAGGCAAAGTGGATGCAGGGGAGCTGGGACTGCAGATAGGAAGGCTATGGGAAGATGAGCTGCAATGGGAAGCCACCCAATAGCAGGCTCGAAGGACGGGGGGGCAGCACAACTGTCACTAGGCAGAAACTGAGATGACAAAGGGCTTGTCTGGGAGGGCAGGATTCATGCCAGTGCTGCTGCTGTTTCCAGAGAAACCACAAAAACACCCCGTCTTAGTTAGGGTCCCTATGGCTGTGAAGAGATGCCATGACCATGCAACTCTTATAAAGGAAAAACATTTAATTGGGGTGGCTTGCATTGTCAGAGGTTTAGTCCATTGTCGTTATGACACAAGATGGTGGCATGCAGACAGAGACAGTGCTGGAGAAGTAGCCGAGGGTCCTCCATCTTGACTTGCAGGCAACAGGGCTTGATCTGTCTGTCACACTGAGCAAAGCTTGAATGAAGGAGAACTCAGATCCTGCCCCCACAGTGACACACTACCTTCATCAAAGTCCATACCCGCTCCAACAAAACCACACCTCCTAATAGTGTCACTTCCTTTTGGGGGGCATTTTCTTTCAAACCACCACACACCCCAAATCTCACCAAAGCCTATCAAGCCTAGAGAAGAATTCCCTTCCTTAATAACACTTCCATTGGCTGAATCCTGACATGAGAGATGGCAAACATGGCAGACAGAGAACATGCCCATAGGGATAAGCCCCTCCCACTGCATATGTTGTGTACATGCACGCACACATATGTTCACACCCACACACCAGCAATATAAAGTACAACAGGCTGAAGAATGTTTCTAAAGGCAAGCTCAGCAAGAGACAGCACAGGCTAACTCTACAGAGGTGGGTTCTGTTTCCTGGCATCCGTTCTCTTCCCATCTATCTCCGTGTAACAGAGTAAGCGGGTTGAACGCACCTCTAATTACATAGGCGGGCTCTGCTTAATAGAGTTGTCCAAACCAAACAGGGTACAGAGCCTCACCCCTTGATAGCGAAAGGCAATGTTAGCAATGGCCTAAGAAAATGACTGACAGCCTTCCTTCCCCAGGCTTGAGTGACACACGCAGGGATAGTCGGCACAGTGTAGCTCCCCAGACAAGAAAGCAACAACGAAAGGCATACACACCAGACATGCTTCTCAGGGCTGTTTGTTGTGCTAGGCTCTGGAAAGACACAGAAACCAGAGCCAGAGCCTGGCGGTCATCACACCTCAGGGGTTTCAGATGTCCCCTTCCTTGTTGGAGACTGTTGGAGTTTGGCTTTTGGTGTCACTAACACAGTAATAAAAATAATTTAACCAACACCAGAGGAGGGGAAACCACAGAAGGATAGTGGGGTGTTTAAGGGATACTCCTATCATTTGCATACAGGAAGGATACTCCTATCATTTGCTCCTTCATAACTGTGCATCTTTTGATCCCCTCAGACGAGGACCACGGATGCTACACGGAGCAGGGAGGCCAGGCAAAGAGGGTTGCTGCAGAGGTGCTCTCAGGCACACCCTGTGTTTCTGAACCACAAGGAGAAGCAGAAGCATACTTGGATCTATAAGGGCTGTCCAGAGAGCTGTAGGTGTCTCTTCAAAAAGCATAGATGTGGGGGTGGGTTGGGGTGGAGTGTGTGTGTGTGTGCGCGTGCGCAGTGGGGGGAGGGCTCTGCTTTCAATAATGTGGGCTGAAGATGGGGCCAAGACAAGGGGGAAAGGGGCCACTGCCACCATGTGGCCATTCTCTCTGTAGTTGAAAAAAATAATTTATTGCTCTAAACTTTAAACAGCTTAAAGAAGTTGTCTCTCTTAATAGAAGACAAGACATATTGATTGGCTCAAATGTCCGCTCTGAAATCCCCGAAGAGAAAAGCCCAGCGAATTACTCCCTCCTCCCAAAGAAGGTAACAGGCCCCACAACCCTGGTAAGAGCTCCAAGACTCAGCATGAGGGAGGGGAGACTAGTGGGTTTAAATATCTCTGAAGCTTCTTCTTGTCTCGACCTGGTTTTGGTGGCAGGCTTCTGCCCGCTCTAGAGATTCTAAGTGCAGTCCTTAGGATTTCTGCAAACGATCTTCAAACAGGAGACAGGGTGAGCCTTAGTCCCTGATTCCTCCTGGAGCTAACTGTGGCCAGGGGTCAGCTTGGGGCAGGGGGATGTAGATGCTCCCCTGCTGTTGAGAACAGAAGGTTCTTCTTAGAGTTCACTGTAACACACTGACTGGGCTGTAGCAGGCAGAGTGGCTCTTTCTGTGTTATTTCCAGCAGCTTGCTGGAGAGCATTTGCATTTGGCCTTAAACCCTTCTGAAGGGTGAGCATAAGGGTCTTTCCTCTCTTCCCTGACATGGGTGCTGTGAGTCTCTGGATCAGAAGTCTGGAGGGGCAGGAAAGTGGAGACGTAGTTCTGACTTTCTGTGGGGAGCAGCAGGCTTGGCAGGGAGGGTTTTTTATAAAGTATCTTTGACCTTAACCTTGGACATTTGAGGTCCATTAGACTGATGGGTGCCTTGGACCAGCTCCCCCTTTTTTTTTGATTTTTCGAGACAGGGTTTCTCCGTAGCTTTTTGGTTCCTGTCCTGGAACTAGCTCTTGTAGACCAGGCTGGCCTCGAACTCACAGAGATCCGCTTGCATCTACCTCCTGAGCGTTGGGAATAAAGGTGTGCGCCACCACCACTCGGCAACATGAATCATTTTATGTGGGGGTCACCACAACACGAGGAACTGTGTTAAAGGGTCACAGCATTAGGACAGCTGAGAACCGCTGAGTGAGAGTCACTTGAAGAAACAAGCCTCTTGGCATGTCTGTAGGCTCGTCTGGGCTGTTTTAACTGGGGTGTAAAGACCCACTCCGAACACAGGCCGTGCGGTTGCATGAGCTGGGGTCCTGGGCTATGGGATCTCTGGGAAGGAGGAAAGCTGAGAAAGAAAGCCTTGCTGTGCTTCTTCACAGTGGGTGCTGTGTGGGCACCTGTTTCACATTCCTGTCATATAAAGTAACTAATACAGAAGAAGACAAAAGAAGAGGGGGGAGAGGGAGAAAAGGATGGAAGGAGGGGCGCGAAGGGAGGGAGGAATGAAATCGGTTGGTAGCACAAAGCTGCAGCTTGATAGGAGGGTGAGTTCTCGCGTCATTTGCGCAATAGTCTGACGCTAGTTAGCAGCAAGGAAATGCGTAACTGCGTAGTTTTAAAGCGTGAGAACAGAAGACGTTGAACAGTTACCACAAAAAATGACAAATGTTTGAGGTGACGACTGTGCTACTTACCTTCTGAGATGACTGCGCAGCATATGCAGGAATCAACATCTCCCACCGAGTCCCACACGGATGTACGGCGCAAGTGTCAATCAAAAATAAAACGAAGAAAGGAAGGAAGGGGGAAGGAGAGGGGAAGGAGAGGGGGACACCCAGAGCTAGTCCCAAGGGTGGTAAGCCCAGTGAAGGTGCTGGGGTTAGTCAGTAAAGCAATATCTGGTGAGTGTCATTTTATTCTCTTTCCACTTTAAGGGGCTGAGTGGGAGCTGCCTTGCTCGCCCCATGAGGAGCGATCACTGCACCCTCAGGAGCCTCTGTTTGTTTTCAAGCTGCTTTTCAGTCTTCCTCAGGCTGCAGGCTACTCTGCCAAGCCTCCCTGGTGGCAGGTTGGTGGGTTGGCAGGGCCTGGCTTGTTTGCCGTAGCTAAGCAGGTTCGACTTTTATTAGCTATCAACCCAGAGAAAAGTCTCCACCTGAAGAAAGGATTCTATTTAGAGCCGAGAAACTGGGCCACGTCTAAGATCAGTGACCTACATTCCTCATTCCCTGCTATAGAAGCCGAAGATGAGATGGTAACGGCTGTCTGGAGTGCAGGCCTTCATCAAAGACTGGCAAGGCAGAGCAAGGAAGGAAGAAAGGGAGACAGGGAATGATGGCGGGCTAGCATCAAGCTAGGGATGGTTGATAATGAGAGTCCTGACAGTGCATTTGTTTTCCTGGAAGACCAGTGTTTGCTCAGTGCTGGCTTCTACAGCAGGTTAAAAAAAATACACTCCTGTTCTGAGGCCTGTTAGAAAAATGACAGTTGTCTTTGTCATCTGCCAGCCACTCATGGAGACAGAGCCCGGTGTCGCATGTTGGACACACCAGCCTTCTGCTCTTTGCTAGAGACTTCTGAGAAACGGTTTGCTTAATCTCATTGATCTGGCTCTTTAGACCAGCTCCTGCAGAGCAACTGAGGTTAATAGGCTCTCGGGGCCCGAATTCCCATGCACCTTGGTGTGGCGGGAAGGGGTTGTCAAGAGGAACAAAACGATGTCGATATATGGTACTTTCTTGCCACCCACAGCTCCTTCACCACGGAGGCTGGAGGGTCAGGTCGACATTTGGTGAATGATCAGGACAAAGAAATCTCGCAGGCCTGGGTCAGTTCCTTCATCTTCAGTTCACAGTAGGACTCTTTGTTATTGTCGAAGTGCGCAGGCCTAGAGGTCAGTGATCCCACAGCTGAATACTTGTTTCTCGTGTCTCCTGATGTCTGGTTCTCTAATTCAGCTTCGCTGAGCTCTGCAGCGTCCTGTGTCAGCGGGTCAAACATTTATGCTGCAGAAGTCAGTCAATATGCGCATGCATTTGAGTGTGGATGCTGGGTCCTCGCCTCCCTGCCCTGGTGCTGTGGAAGAGGACAGCATCAGAAGAGGGGTACAGCTGTCATTCTGGGTTCTAGAGTGAAGACCGCATGGAACAGAAACTCCCCACCTCTGTGCAGAGTTGGTGACAAATGGCCCTTACTGTAGCTAATGAGATGTGGAGGCAACTGATAGGCTTATAGCAGACTTGCGTCACGCCCACTCCTTGCGGTAAGTTATAGTTTTTGTAAATTGGCTAAAAAATAAAAACAAAAGAAGCACACGACTACCTAACACAGCGTATGCTTGCTGTTATACACGACTTGGACATAACACTTATTGCTGCCCTAGACACATGGTCTATTAGTGACTTTTCAGGCCACTGTAATCAAAATACCAGACAGAAATAACTTAAGGGAGAGAAGGCTTATTTTAGTGGATGGTTTCAGGGAGATATCAAATTATCATGGTAGGGGAAGGCATGACAGGTGTGTGTGTGTGTGTGTGTGTGTGTGTGTGTGTGAGAGAGAGAGAGAGAGAGAGAGAGAGAGAGGAGCTCTTTGGTTCACGGTTTCAGAGGGATTTCAGATCATCATGTTGGGGGAAGGCATGACAGGTATGTGTGTGTGTGTGTGTGTGTGTGTGTGTGTGTGTGACGGGACCTCTTTGGCTCACAGTTTCAGGGAGACATCTGATCATCATGGTGAGGGAAGGCGTGACAGGTGTGTGACTGTAGCTCCTCCCTGGTGGCTGCAGTGTAACTCTGTTCTCTGGATGTGACATGGCTGTCACTGTCTTGTGATGAGAGCAGCAGTGATTACTCACACAAGGCCCTTGCAGATGACGGGAAGGAAAAGGCACCAGCTCTTCACCTGAGGTTTCAGCCCCATCTCTTCCTCCTGCCCCAGTGGCATGTGGAATTAGGAACGAATATGCTAGAGTTTGTAAGGGGCAGAAGGTGGGTGGGGAGGGAACTCTAGTGACACAGTTTTGTGACTTGTCACCCATGCTGAGGTGGGGCTTTTGCTGTAGTTGCTGAGGGCCACCTGTGCTCTCCTAAACAATCCTTCACGAGATTCATTGATTCTCTAAGCTGGGCTCCAATGGAATTGTCTCTTTGGCTTGTGGTTGTCTGGACGGGAGTCAATAGGCGTTTCTGTATTTCTCCCCAGGGAAGGTCATGCAATAGTGTTTGACCAGGAAACAGCGAGAGTGGGGGTAGGGGCAGCTATAACCTTCAAAGATCTTCCCCTAGGGCCTTCTTCTGCTAGCTAGGTCCAAACCCTAGAAGCTGGGGAGCAAACTCTCAAAACATAAGCCTTGAGTAGGGGTACTTTTCTGAATCAAACTATGGCCACATAGCCTTCTGCTCTGCTTCTCAAATATCTTAACAGAACTTTGTCATTGAATATCAGCCCTCTTCGAAAACCCAGGGTGACCTCAGGACTCTTAACTGTATCTAAAAAGTCCTTTCTCCAAAATATAGTAACACCTATAGACCCCATATAGGTGGGCATACCTTTTGGAGGTCACCATTGAATTCAGGCCAGGACTATGCTAAGTCTGTAGCATATTATTGTGTCCATTTTAACAGCAACAAACTGAGTTTCCATGGGATTTACTGTAGATCATATGATGGCAGGGACTAGGAATTATGTCTAGGTCTTACTCCTAACTCTGGGATTTAATATAAGCCTGCACGTATATGTATGATGGCATTGGTTAATGTTGGTAGCAAAGTTGAATCACCTGGATAGATAGGGCTCTCTGGGCCTAACTGTGAGAGATTATTTGATTGTGTTAATCAGTGTGAGAGGAGCCATCTTAACTGTGGGCAGAAGCACTCCCTGGACAAGGGAATCCTAGACTACATACAGTGGGAAAAGCAACCAGGATACTAGTATGCCTGCACTCATCGCATTCTGACTGTGGACCTACTGTGAGCAGCTGCTTCAGGCTCCTGCTGCCTTGACCTCTCTACCGTGATGGACTGCGTGTTGAGCTGTGAGCTAAAGTAAGTTCTTCCCTCCTTAAACTGCTTTTGTCAGTGTGTTTCATCGTGGCGATGGGAAAAGAACTCAAGAAATATGTGTTGGACACAGCCCCGTATATATCTATATTCACATACAGTCTAATAAATGTTCATTCTCTCCACTGTTGCTTAAAAGGTTTCTGGAAACCCCTTGCCTCTAAACCGCGTTTATAAGCCATGCTGGAAACATCCGCCTGTTTGCATTATTATCACAATTTGAATACAAGTGGTTTTAGGCAGTTTTATTTTCATATGATGTAGCTCCAAGATTAAATTCTGCTTACAATGAACAGGCCGCGGCATCTGATGGATCGCAGCCTATGGCTCCCTCGAAGGACTAATTACTCAAGATTAAATTAAACTGGTAAAGCGGAGCCAGCGGCTTTGATATCTAATAGAGAGGTCTAGGTAGAGATGAGGAAACGTGAAATGCCCATCACAATGCAGGTGGGCCCTGTGTTAACTCCTCCGGCGTGTGCCATGGTGTCAGGAAGGTATGAAGATAGGGCTGATTAGCCAAACATGCTGGAGTAGAGACCGTGTGTGCACCTGTACAGAACACATCTCTCTTTTTTTGTGCCAGGTTCACTGTCAGACAGCACACAGTGTTGGACCCATCTCCAGCAGTGCCCCCTACCTTCCACATACCCCCTGGGGTCAGCTCCTGTTGGAGAAGTAACAGCTGACCCAAAGGTGCAGAACAGCTGTGCTTAGAGCTCCCCACCTCTGGAGTCACTGCGAGACAATCCCGGCTTTGTATGAATCCTGTGTTATTTACTGCAATAGTCTCTTGCCTGATGGATATGGTACCATGCATTGTGTGTGCAAGGAGCTCTTCATAGACGGTTGCGTTTAATCCTCACAATGCCGTGAGACGGGCCTTCCTATTGTTTCCATTTTATGGATGAGGGCTCCGAGGTGCGGAGGAGTTAAGTAGTGTTCCAAGAGCATGCTGTAGGTAAAAGGGTATCATTCTAAATAGAATCCTGTCCTTTGTTTGGAGTGCTGTAGAGAGAAGGGCGTTTCAGTTCTGATCAGCTAGCCAGGTCTGCAGAGGGCTCGGGCAAGATCAGAGGAAGTGTGTGCACTCTCTTAAACCCTGTCTCTCTATTGAGGTCGAATGGCAGTGGAGTGGTCTACTTTGAAGTTGATTTTGCGGCCGTTGCCGTTCCACAGAGTGAAAACCAGGATATGTGGTACAAATGACAGTGTGCCTGTGTTGGGTGGTTTACGGTCTCCCTTGCCATCTTCACATTCAATTGCTGGAAAAGCCTGGCTGCCGTTACGTTAAGGGTGAGCTGTAACTTCTCCCGAATTAAAGACTGCAGTGTCCTGACTAATTGATTTTGATTAAATGGGATTTTACCACTATCAGTCGTCTATTTCTGTAAACGTTATTTCCTAACGAAGGCATTCTGCGAACCGAGGCTTAGGAGAAAAGGCGATCAATAGCTTACCCAGCTGCTGGATTTCTACTTTCTCCCGAGCTCACGGCTGCATTATGCATTACTGTCCCCGTTCTGCTGCATCTTCCCCGAAACGGTCTTTGATTTACTTGTGGTGTCACTGGGAGCTGAGATTCTGGTCATAATGGTTCCTGGAGAGATAATGTAGTGAATGGACAGCCCGGGGAAGTACCCAGAATTGGATAGCTTCAGTGGCCTGGAAATGGGTTTCTTGAAAGGGGTATGGCTAGGGCTGTGTGAGGTTTGGAAGTCACAGTCCCAGTAACTCAAAACTGTCCCTCTTCTTGTACCACCCTCAAGGTCCTGAGTACTTGCCAAAGCACGCAGTGCCCTTCCCAAGGCTTGCCTAGGCTTCTCCATCTTCACAGAACACCAGCCATCTTTACTTCCTTTCTTGGTTTCCTTTCGAGCATCAAAGATTTGAATCTCATTTGCTCTCCATGGAAACCATAAACTTTTCTTTGGGGAGTTTTCCATTTCTAAGCGTCTCCTGTGAATCGGGGTGGCTGGGGGTGTTCATATTCGTGTTTAGACTCATTTTAATTCTCTCCGTGGGTCTCTTGCTATTTTAAAGATGGAGGAGACCAAAACCAGAAGATGGAGTAACGTCGACCCTTTCCTCATTGTGAGAAAGTAGATTCAATTGAGGTCTGTCTGAAGTCCTACCTGTGAGATGTCCTCATCTGACCTGTGACTCTTGTTTTCTCCTCCTCCTTCCCCCCACAGTAGCTGCTTTTTGCAGGTTATATTTTCCTGGACTATTATCTTTTATTCTTGTTGATTTTTTCCAGTCTGTCCTGCTCCTCAATGGTGGTGTTGCCTCCTTAAAATACGAGTCCAGTCAGATTCCTTCCTCAGTACAAACTGTTTGTGTATGCCTATTGCTTTCCTGATGGAAGCTCTTGACGTGATCGGCCTCTGCTCCGTGTGGTCTCTAGCACATTTCTAGCTAGAAGCATGCTTGTGCTTGCCTGCATCACCGACCGTCCCAGGACTCCTTTGGTCCTCTTTTATCATCATGCTTTGCTTTGCCCTTTTTTGCTCTCCTTTCTAAAAGCAAATGTGTTCTCATCCTCAACTGTTCTGTCAGAAAGCTACTTCTCTGGGAAGCCATGGGTCATCCTACATAGGACACCCCTAATGAAAGAACAGTGACCTATCTCTTCCCTGGGTCCAGTACTGCCCAGACCCCTGTTTACCTATCACCTGTCTGTGGGGAATCCTTGTAACCTCTACTGTTGGCTGAGAAACAAACCGCGAGAGGCAAGAAGGAAACCTAGTTCAGTATAGCTTAACTGGGCTGCTGGCTCAAACTTTGGGAGTCTGACCCATTTATTGAAAACATAATAAACTTGTTTTTTTTTGTTTTTTACATATTTCAACACAATACAACTTTAGAAAAGAGTTCCCCCATGACAACTCTCACAACAAAGCTTAAGGCGTGACTACATCAGAAGTCCTTTGCAAAGTTCATGTCTTTAGCAAAGCATCTGTGACTTCATCTACAGGAATGGGTTATTCTGATTAAGTCTAGGGAGGAGGGATTTGTAATAAGCATAAAAGTAAAGACCTTTTGCAATGTTCATGGGACCGTCTTCCTAAGGACGGGCCATATTGACTGAGAAACAATAACTAGGGTAAGGAGGATTTGGATGAAGGCTGGCTCTACAGAATAGTGAAAGATGACCAGGCTGTTAGACAACATTCACTCCCAGCCTTCTGGATGGAAAACAGAATACACACCCCTTCCATTGATGACAAAAGCCTGCGTGTTCAACAATTCAGGTTTCTCTATTGCTCTCTGTAAGCCCAGGGGCCTCGTGTCCGTTTATATCGGTCCTCTTCAAATAGACCACATCTTGGGTATCAGAACCCAGAATCATCTGTCCAGATGGTCCAGCTTCTTCCTGGGCCTGAAAAATGGGCTGTGCTCTCTAAGGACAGAGGGACAGACAACTAGAGGCCACATTGAAGAGGACAGGTGTTGTGTGTGTGAATGAATGGAGCCTGAACTTACAGATACAAGCACGTAGAGGGGGTGTCTCGCCATGTCTCATCAGGCTCGAGGGAAAAGGAGGAGTTCAGCTGAGGATCACAGCACCTTTTGTTTAATCTCTAGTTCCAAACTCAGTACCACCATCCCTGCCTCCTTTTTATGAAGAAAACCTAAATCTAACCACTCTGGGTCCCTTAGTTCATTTCTGAGCTGAATTTTGACCTTTGGGGAATGGTCAGGGAATTGAAGGGTCCCCTCAATGGCTCTCTTATAAGGAGGCACCTGGGTGGTGTACTAGTGGGAAGCGGTGACCTGCTACCTGGTTGGAGAGTTTCTCTGATGCCTCAATACTTCTGGTTTGGGTGAAAGGCCCCTGCCTCCTCGTGCAGATGGACTTGGCACTCATGTTCATGCCTAGGCAGAGGTTTCCTTAGGTCATGTTGGCTCTTGCTGGTTGCTGCTTCCTGAGCGCAAATTCCTATCAGACGCGCAGACTCAGTTCTGTTTAGCCTGAGGGTTGTTTGTAGACATCGTAGGTCCTTTCTGTGCCATTGCTAACAACCAATGTTCTAAGTCTAACCAAGTAATGCTAGATCCCTTCCATGGCCCATACACTCAGGATGGAGATGATGGTTGGTCCAATAGCCAGCCCTCTATGCGTACTGGAGAAGAGTGTATTCAAGTAAGACTTCTGCCGTCAGCGTCCGAGATTAAGTGGAGGCATGACCACCTGTATTGGGAGTCATGTACAGTCACAGGGAGCAAGGGGAGGAGATATGGGATTTTCAGTCTTCTTTCCAATCAGTGGCTCCCCATCCCCCCACCCCCACCATCGTTGTATATGTATCGTCGTACTGCATGGATTTTTCCTGGTACACCCAGGACACCTAGGTTGTTCGCTTTCTTTATAGATGTTACCATAAATGCTTCTTGCATGTTCTTGGAAATGTCTCCTGGGGCTCGCATGGAAGAATCTCTCTAGGGTTGTTGTATGGTAAAGAACTTATTTTTCTCGGTTTCTGACACAGAGCTTGGAAAAAAAAAGAACTTGGAAACTCCCAAGTGTTAGGAATATCTTTGTCATGCTGATACAGTGATTCCTGTGTCCCTGACTTCAGGGGGAGGCTCCCATCCAGCTGGGATGGGAGTGGAGCTGCCTGAACTCTGTGGGCAGGAGAGGGCCAAAGATGCCATTCATGCATACTGCTAAGGGCTTATTGATCACCAGTAAAAACCTCTGGTTGATGAAGCTCACTGGGGTTTCCTGGTTGGGACAATAAGCTCTGGCTCAGAGGGAGCGCTGGAAGGCTCTGATCCCAGGACCCTCCCAGCTCACTTTGTGACCCTCCTTCACTGTGAGTGTTAAGTCTGCCGAGGACACTGTGCTCTGGAAGCCGTTCTAACAAATGGTCAAGCCAGAGAGTGGGTTTGAAGACTCTATGCTTCCTAGCCAATTGCTCCTAAGTTCCAGTGGCTTCTGGACTGGGTCCCCTGGTGGACTTTGCCCTTCTCCTGTGGGGCTTTGTACTAACTTTGTATGGGTACTGCTGGGGTTGCATTGCAATAGATCCAATTGCAGCACTCAGCTCTGAAACAGTGCAAGCACATATATCTAGGAGTGGAATTGCTGCCGGGAGGGTTCTTAGAACATCTGACCGACTCATGGACCATCAGCGCAGTGCTTGGCCACTCCTGGCCATTGACAAATGGTGGCTCTTACGATATATAGTGGTCTGGTGGTTTTATTGATTTCCCACTGTGGTTTTTATTTCAATTTCCATATTTCCTAAAGAGGGGGAATAGCTTTTCACGTTTCTTGACTGTTCAGTTTCTTCTATAAAATGCCCGGTCCTGTTTTATGTTTCTTTATGAAGTTGTCTTTTCGTTGCAAGTAGATGATAGCATTTTCTGTGTTGGCTCTGCACTTTCATTTTGATGCCTTTGGAAGAATTTTAATACACTAGTAACTAGTCATTTCTTTCTGATTTTAGTTCTTAAAAATTTTCACATTTAAGTGTTTAATCTACCTGTGATTTATTGTTATGCATGATGTATGGGCCTAACTTTTCCACCTTCCACATTAACAGTGGCTCTAGTGTGCTTTATTGACCTGTCTTTCTTTGCTATGGAAATGCTATTGATCAGTTTTTCATGTATGAGAGTTTGTTTCTGGCTGTGGGCTCTGTCTCACCATAGGCTCTATCTCACCATGGGCTCCATCTCCCTGTGGGCTCTATCTCCCTGAGGGTCTCTTTCCCTGTGGGTCTATCTCCCTGTGGGTCTATCTCCCTATGGGCTCTATCTCCCTGTGGGTCTCTCTTCCTGTGGGTCTACCTCCTTTTGGGTCTACCTCCCCATGGATCTTTCTCCTTGTGGGTCTATCTCCTTGTGGCTCTATCTCCCTGTGGGTCTGTCTCCCTGTGGGTCTGTCTCCCTGTGGGTCTGTCTCCCTGTGGGTCTATCTTCCTGTGGGTCTATGTCTCTGTGGGTCTGTCTCCCTGTGGGTCTATCTCCCTGTGGGTCTATCTCCCTGTGGGTCT
>JABTXL010000003.1:6094191-6107523 GCA_025134845.1 Neodon shergylaensis | reverse complement strand
TAATATTCCACAGATAAACAAATGTAACACACCTTCACACAGTTAAAATAATATTTCACAGATAAACAAATTTAACAAACCTTTACACAGTTAAAATAATATTTCCCAGCATAAACAAATGTAACACAACTTTACACAGTTAAAGTAATATTCCACAGCATAAACAAATGTAACACACCTTTACACAAAAATAATATTTCACAGATAAACAAATGTAACACCCCTTTACACAGTTAAAGCAATGTTCCGCAGTACCCAGGAATCCTGTGAGGAGAGTTAGCCGGTGTTATGGAGGAGCAATGGGGAAGGTGCTTAGGGGCTACTGTTCGACTTTGCAGGCAAGATAGATACAGTGATTATTATTTTTATGCTTATTTGTTTGTTTTGTTTTTTGGAATGTCCCTTTGAGTTTCATTAACCTTCTTTATCCTTCTTGGGAACTTTTATCTTTGCATTTCACTGGATAAAAAAAAAAAGCCCAGAAGGCTCACATGACCTGATGGTTCACTGAGACAGGTCCATGAAGGGCAGGCTGCAACTGTTTTTCCTAATTTGTTTTTGTTTTAGTAAGTACATGACCTTTGGCCCCCTAGGACTTTTGTTTTTGTTTTTGGAAATAGGGTTTCTTTTGTGTAGCCCTGGCTGTCCTGGAAGTCTCTCTGTAGACCAGGTTGACCTTGAACTCAGGAATATGCCTGCCTCTGCCTCCCAAGTGCTGGGATTAAAGGGGTGAGCCACCACCGCCTGGTGGAAAAATGTTTTTGAGCTTTAGCTATTTAGAAATAGTTCTTATTAATAAAAAAAAGAAATAGTTCTTATTATGATTTTACAGGTTAGCTTGCACTTGTCTGCCAACAGCAGACCTCACAAGTGCCACAGAGGCACTTAGGCCCTCACCAAATGTGTCAATTCACATAAAAAAGATGTCAAGTGGCCAATGGGCCACAGTCTCGGATGCCTCCATGTTTCGGGTTAGTGACATCTGAAAGCTGATGGTGCTTGTGGTTAGAGGCTGCCTGCCAGTAACGGTCATCCTTCATTCTCCCTTGCTCAAGCTCAGAGGCAAAGGGAGGGAGAAAGAGATGTCTTGACTTGTGACTGTTAAGAAGTTTTCTGCTCAATTCCCATCATGCATTTCACATGTCTTAGACGGTGCAAACATCTTATCTATGAAGCCATTGTAGCAAATAGGAGAGGGTTTCTGTACTCAGATTTTTGTCAGGGATCCTCGGAGACTGGTCCAAGGCTGTCGACACCAATCCTTTGAGATGAAAAGAATTTAGAGCCACTTCTCCAACATATTCTCTTAGAAATACTGTATGAGTTACTTTGTGTGTCACTGTGATAGAACATCTGACGGAAACCATTTAGGGAAGGAAAGATTGATTCCGGTTCATGGGTCTGGGGATACAGTTCTTTGCGAGCAGGAAATACACAGCCATGGGTAGCTTGCAGCTGGTGCAGCAGTAGCATGAGGTGGCCGGTTACCTTGCTGTTGACTGTAAGGGGCCAGGGTAACCTATAACCCATATAGTCTGCTTATTCCAGTTAAGCCCTGCTGCCTTCAGTCTCCCAAAACAGTGCTACCAGCTGGGAATCACATGTTTGAACACCTACATCTGTGCGGGACACTTTAGGTCAAAATCATAACTGGGGCTCCACAGGTGCTTCTGATGAGTCACCACATTGAGATACATTGACCTCCTGTAAGAGCTGTGTCACTGCGTGCCCCTTGAGTCACATAGGGTACTGGAGGGAGGGCTAGGCTCCTGAACAGAGCGGAAGTTCTACTGGGAGAGAGGGGCGGCAATAATGTCTACTGCATAGATCAAATTGTACTTAATTTCCAGCCCAATCCACCCCAAAGTCTAACCCTTTCAACTGTAAAATGACCGTATAACTATTGTACACTTTTCTAATTACAGAAAAGCATAGGTGGTGGGGGCGCGGTGGAGGGGGATGTGGAGGGAGCTCCGTCAGTAAATCACTGTCTTGCAGGCACAGGGACCGGATTCCAATCCTCACAACTCATGTGAAAAGTTGTGTGTGGTGGTGGACGTTTGTTAGCACAGCCCTGGGTAGGCTGAGCTAGGTGGATTCCCGGGGCTCGTCATCCAGCCAACCTACCTTACATGTTGAATTTTAGGCTGGGAAGAGACTCTCACCTCACAAAAGGGGGGACCTGAGTGATGACATCAGGTTGTTCTTTGGCCTTCACACTTCTATGTACACACAACACACACACACAGGGGGTAGCTTAAGTGGACACACAATGCTCATGATTCCACATTTGCTTTTTGTGTTTAATGTGCCAGGGAGATCGTTTATGTCAGCACCCATCAATCTTGCTCTTTGTAACAGCTAATCCTTTCCTTGAGCGTTGGTTACACTGTTTATTCAATCGCTCTCCTGTTGGTGGACCTTTACACCGTTCTGCTCTTTTACTAACAATGCTGCGGTGGCCATCTCTTTCCATAGATTTGCGTGTGGGGGTCGATAGGCAGAAGTGGAATTTCAGTCTAAAGGGCAATCATTTAAAGATGATTGCTTGGTGTGGTGGCATATGCCTGTAGTTCCAGCACTCAGGAGGCAGAGACAGGCGGATCACTGTGAGTTTGAGGCCAGCCTGGTCTACATAGTAGTAGTTCCAGGATGGCAGGGCTACACAGCGAGACTCTGTCAAAAAAAAAAAAAAAGAACAACAACCCTAAATTGATAAATATTTGCAAATTGTTCCCTAATATAATAGCACCTGTTTACTGTCCTGCCATGAACACATGGATGCGTCTGTTTCTGCTTCTGTTTCTTCATAGGCCCACCCCACGGACTTTGAGTGCTATCCTGTTTCTAGACCTTTGCTTATATGATAAACAAAAATATGATTATTTTAAGGTACACCAGTTTATTTGTTAATTAAATATACATTTCCTTATTTATGGAGGAAATTGGCCATTTTTTGTAGCTTAAAATTTATTTACTTATGTTTTTATCTTTTTCTAGGGACTGGTCACACATAGTTATCTTATGGGTTTTCCTTGAAGGTTTCTGGCTTTCGCATCACGCAAAGAAACATTTTCTCAGCACTAAGGTGTAAAGGTAGCGTTCTGCCAGGATGGAGGCTCCATTGCATCTCTGAAGTAACAGTGGCCAAGGTGACTCTGTCTGCAACTGTGTAGCTTGTTCCCAACTTTTCAGGATTGCATTTCTCCCATTCATGTGTATGATTTTCCCACCCATAGACCTGCTTAGAAAGTTTGTTTATCCTTCCATGGGGCAATTAAAGATGGCTTCATTTCTGATTGTCCGGTGGAGGGCAAGGTTCTTGACAGCTCTAGGCTGCCCAGGGTCTGGTGGAATCCCCTGGAGGACCCCTGCTCTCTCCTTGATGTTGGTGTCTCCTACCCCGGCACCTAGTTGATCTTCTGAAGGCTGAAGGCGGCTTTCAAATGCCAGCTCCACTGGGTCTTGTTAAAATACCTTATCAATGGCCATCTTTCTCAGCAGGAGTGACCTTTGCCTCAGCTTCGCTGTCACTACCTGACTTGGATAACCTCCAAAGGCAGGTTGCCATGGCGATTCGCATTCAGCCCAACCAAATCTGGCTTCTGTATCTTATTAAATGTTCCCTAAAAAGGAAATCACACTGTGTGTGGAAAGAGGAGCGCCATTCATAAGGAGCAATAATGTTCAGCTGCCCTGCCCTCCCCCTGTGTCCCACTCTGGGGCCAGTCTGTCTTTTGCCAGAGTTGACTGGTTGCCCCTCTTGTTTCAGTTCTTCCTAATCGCCGTTGTCATGGTAAGTA
This sequence comes from Neodon shergylaensis, assembly GCA_025134845.1. Taxonomy (NCBI): domain Eukaryota; kingdom Metazoa; phylum Chordata; class Mammalia; order Rodentia; family Cricetidae; genus Neodon; species Neodon shergylaensis. The sequence continues at coordinate 6,103,720 of JABTXL010000003.1, read as the reverse complement.
CTTAGATTTTAGGGGTGAGAGGATGGGAGGGGGTGGCTGTGGCAAATGTCAATCAGCCATTCAAAAGACACTTTTACAGTTCCGATCCACCGGCACTAACAAGCATCAAAATCAGGTGCATAATGAGGCCGCGCTAGAGACACTAATTGGAAGGGTCTTCTTTTCTTCTCCGTCTTCATTTTGTTGTGATGTTTCCCCCATTTTCTCAGAATGCAGTCTTCACAGTGACTCTTATTAAATCCAAGCAGATAATCTCCTTCAAACTACTGCTCCTTGCCCTGGAAGAGGGGTGGGCAGACCCAGTGGTTGCTGGGAACTTCCAGAAGGTTGCTTTGTGTTCACCCCTGGTTAGAATAGAGTCCTGGGAAGGTGAGAAACATTCCACACCCACAGAGCCTGTAGACCAGGTTGCACTCTCAATTCTCCAACAGCAGGCAGTCTAGAGAGAGGGAACACTGGATGTCAGAGATAGCCAGAAATCTCTGGGCATGTCAGAGGCCCTGACCTCTGTAGGCAGAGACCCCAAGTCTGCTTTGAATGGAGGGGAGGTCTGACCACCATTCATTCACGACAGATAGTCCCTTTTTCAATTAAACCTCTCTGGAAATGCTACCTCAGGCATGTTGCAAATGCACCCTCTGGGTGATTCTAAATTGGTCAAGCTGACAGTGAAGATTGGCTGTCACAAGGCACACGTCACATGTGCACAGACCAATGGGACCTTCTGAGCAGTGTGGACCATACTGCTTGATCCGGAGTCATAGCTGCCATGTGAACCTAGACTGCCCCCCAAACCCACTCTTTGGACTACTCTGGCCATCTTCTCCCTTCTCTCCAGATGGCCAGGGTCCCGGGAGATGGTTCTTCTGTATGAATTTTTAACACTCACACTTGGAGGTCAAGACTGATACAGAAAAATAATGTATCAGTTGGCCATACTCCAACTCCCCAAGTTGATAGAGGGACCACAAGAGCCTTGGAGGGCTTGTCCTGCTGGTAGAGGAAGGTATCAGAGGCAAGGATTGGGGTTTTTTCAGAAGGCACAAGTGACTACACACTCAGACACTAAGGGAAGGGCAGCACTGCTATGAAGTGTGTGTGTGTCTGTGTGTGTGTGTGTATGTGCTTGTGTGTGGGGTGTGTATGTGTGTGTGTATGTGTGGGTATATGTATGTGTATCTGTGTGTGTGCTTGTGTGTGTGTGTGTACATATGTGTATGTGGGTGTATGTATATGTGTTTCTGTGTATGTGTGCTTGTGTGGGGGTGTGTATGGGTGTGTGCTTGTGTGTGGTTGTATATGTCCATGCAGGCACATATGTACATTCCTGCCTCCCATTTCAACTCTCATTTTGCAAACTAGGGTGGGACCCTGGTTATCCCCACCATGACCACAGCTTCCTTGTCTACAGCTGGTCTAAGCTTGGACCACCTTCCTGAAACTGAGTGGAAGCCAGTTTGTCACCTGGGCTCCTAGGGCCTCTAGTAGTGTGGCACCAGGCTCTTAAAGGCTGGGGACAGTTTAAATCCTTGCTAACTCCTGCTGTGCCCGAGGCCATTCTAATCCTGCTGCAGCTATGAACGACTTCCACCCACAACACCTAGCAAAGCCTGCCTGGATCCGACTGCATTTTCAGAAGGGGCAGGAATCCCAAGCAGGCAGCATTTTAGAAATGACTTGGTTTTATTTTAGTTTGTGTGTGTGCATGCATGACAGTCGGCTTCAAGGACAAGATGGTGTCCCCACTACTCTACATCATTTGGTCTTCAGAACTGGAGCACATCCCTGAGGACGTGAAAGAATTCTGCTCTGACTCAGTTGGACTTCTCTTTTACATCCTTACAGTGAGATGATGGCTTCACACAGAAATAAACTTGGCTTCTGATGCAGCGAGGCAATCTTTGTAACCAGGACTCACCATCGACGACTGTGATTCGGGCTGCACGCGTTACACGATCAAGTCCTTTCCTTCAGGAGGCGGAGCCCCTGGCTTGTTTGTCAATCAGACATTGGAAAAGTGGGGAGCAGCTTGTCTTATCTAGGGATTTGGGGGATACAGATGTGTATGGGGCAGGGGCAGAGTGTGACCGGAAGAAACAGGCATCAGAGGCTACTGTTTGGCCCCTCATCCCTGGAAGGGAGTAAGCAGACTGCGGTCAGCGTCTCGGCATAGGGTAAATCGCCGTGGATGTGGGCTTTCTGAAGCCAATTTTCTTTTTAAAGAAAGAGATGGCTCTGAGTGTGGGCAGCCAGGCCCTCTTGCTGGGATCAGCCTGGCACTGTGTCTCTTCACATTGCTTTTACATCCATGCCTAAGCCACCCGCCTGCACTGGCACTTGTTGGGTCAGTCACTGGCGAATTACTCCTCAGTGGAGATCTGTGATACATGAGGGCTGATCCAGGGGAACCAGAAATGAACTGTGCTAAGCTTCATACTGAGTGACAAAATGAAGGATGAGAAACAACACACACACACACACACACACAGACACACACAGAGTTTTCTCGCCAAGAAAGTCCCTGGTCCACTTTCTCATGGAATCCACGGTTTTTCCATTGTTTTTCCATTTGGAATTTCTGAGTCAGGGTCTCAGTGTGTAGCGCAGGCTAGTTTCAAGCTTGCAATCCTCCTGCCTCAGCCTCCTGTGTACTGGGTAACAGGCCCACACCATCACGCTCGGCTCTCGTGGCTTGTTCCTTGTTTCCTGAGTGTGCACACGCTTACGTACACATCCCACACAGGACCGAGGTTAATGTCAGGTGTCTCTCTGCCTTCATTGCTCTCCACCTCATGTTTTTGAGATACGGTTTCTCATTCAGTGTGGGACTTGTTGATTCATCTAGACGAGTGGTTCTCAACCTTTCTGATGCTATGACCCTTTAATACAGTTCCTCATGTTGTGATGACCCCCCCTCCCCCAACCATAATATTATCTCATTGCTACTTCATAACTGTCATCTACTGTTACGAGACTGTCTGACTGGTGTGTACCAGGAATGACCTCATCTCCACATCCTTAGTGTTAGAATGACAGGCTTGTATCACCATGCCTAGCTGTAGATAATTTTAAAATCATGTATCTGGAGATCTGAACTGAGGTCCACATGCTGATGTGATGAGCATTTTGCTGACTGAGCCATTTCTCCAGCCCCTCTGGTTTGCTATTTTACTCACCCTTTAATACCCTTCTCCTTTCCTGCCCCATCTAGAAAGCAGCACATAAAAAGTTTTTCACAACCTCCTGCAAATTCAGTGGTAAGTGAGGCACAGCCGCCTTTTGTATACCATGTGGTCTGCCATGGAAGAAAGTCCATGCCTGACTAGAGGTTCCTCTCCCTTCCACTCCTGGATGCTGCATTTCATTTAACACAGGCCCTTAGGAAGATAATGTTTAACAGCAGGCATGGCGGCTCTCCAAAACAGCTCTACTGTCTGAGAAGAAGCCGAGCACTAGGTGGCCGTGACTGAGTCTACCAGAATCTTTCCACATGGAAGGTGAAGATGAGTCTAAAATAGTGGATTTCCGGTAATGATGGTAGGAGCTCTTAACTTCCTCAGAGTCTTAAGTGTTTGTTTTCAGTTCTGTTTGCCAGTTTCATTTGTGCAAGAATGTTGTTGAGATAGGTCTAAACACCAGTAAAAACAAACAAACAACAACAAAACCAGAAAAAGCAGGATGGTGGTAGCACATGCCCGTAATCCTAGCACTCGGGAGGCAGAGGCAGGCAGGTCTCTGTGAGTTTGAGGCCAGCCTGGTCTACAAGAGCTAGTTCCAGGACCAGCTGTAAAGCTACACAGAGAAATCCTATCTTGAAACAAATAAACAAACAAACAAATAACACCCTGTGACTAAACACCCCATGATGGTCCCTAAGAAGCAACAGCCTTCACCCTTTAGGGAAGATTGGCAGGTTGGTGTGTTGTACAATCTGGCCTGGTGTGGGGTTTTAGGACTCTAGTATATTGGTCTGAGTCCTACCACAAGCCATTAAGGCCACAGTGCAGAGACTGTCTTCTCACTCCTGATCCTGCTGGGACTAATGACACTGGGCTTGGGGTCGAGCCCCACCCGTTGTTTTCTGCCAGCCCATCTGGGCTCGTTAGGAAGCCTCACACCAGCCCAGGCTGTCGTGAGGAGAGATGAGGCAGTTCTGGTTGGTGGCCTGCATCAGGGAAACCAAGCCATCCTTTCCTGTCATCTCAGCATGGGCTTTGCGGCAGGCTCATCATAGTTTACGTCCCATCTAGCGGTGCAGTTTGGACAACTCTGAATTTCAGCATCTTCTTCGGTAAAGTGGAGTGCACGGTGCTTAGCTCCTAAGGGCGTCACAAGAATTGGAATCAGACGCGTCATGTGTAGAGCGGGGTCTCTCTGCATTAAATTACCACAGCCATCATGATCGTCACCACTCATGACTGAGCCTAGTGGTCATGTTCATAGCGTAGTCCAGCCGCCTGTTAAGTTGGAGCTGCACGTGACATTTTAGTGAAATGGGCTTCATGGGAGCTCAGTGTTGTCTCTCAAAGATGAACTCTCAGCTCACTTCCTCGCTGCATTCAGGAAGGGTATGTGGGTGACAAGGGGTCCTTGGAGGTCTATGGCTTTCCGCTAGGGTGTGAACTGGTTTCCTACTCACAAGGTGACTCCATTCGGTAAGTTTAAGAAAAGAACATTTTCTTGGGTTTCCTCTCCCACCATGGATGCTGCGGGCCATGAAGGAGGAACCAGCTCTGCCCGGTGTTGTGAACCTCTTGACGCCTGGCCCATTAGAGAAGCCAGAATGCTTAGTGGATTTCCTGGGAGAATGGCTCCCAGTAACTTAACAGAGAGTGACTTGAGAGAAGTGGAGAAAAGGCGTTTTGTCCTCTCAAGGAGCCTACCGAACGCTCAGTCCAAACAGCCCCATAACTAATTCATGACTTTGCACCACACAGACATCTTTTAAATTAGGCAGAATACAGATGAGTCTTGTTTTGTGCCATTAATTTCAATGGTTTTACACAATATTTGAATCGCTGGCTTTTCTTCTTCTTTGGAGGCAGACCAAATCGGGCTGAGTCTCCTTGCACTAAAAGCCATTCACGAGACCCAGCCAGCTCTGTCTTGCAGATGGAGCACCATATGTTTTGGCTCAACCTCCATATGGAACGGCAATATGCAATCCAGGGATAGAAAGCCCCGTTTCTTCCTGTTCACGCTCACGGTCACCTCTAACCCACAAGCTCTCTCCATTCTGCACAGAAGTAGGCACATTCATCCCCCAAAGGAGCCAGAAATATGCTAAACGCTGCAAGGGCTGGGTTTTGTTTTCTCTTGCCCTTTTACACTCAAAGACATTCATACATCTGGTGCTTCCATGAGGTGGCACTTGGAACAATTCCATTTTCACATTTCCAGGAATAGGTTAGGCCTTTTTGCTTGAACACATAACTTTTTGTAAACATCAGGAGACTCTAGAAATAGTGAATTAAGGGTCTGGACCGTGCGAAGCATTTGGATATAATCTAAGGCTTCTGGCAGGGGTTTAGGGTGGGATAAAGGGTCTGTTGTCTGGGAGAGAGGAGTCAAGTAGAATCTGGGCTTCATTGACAACTAGAATAAAGGCTTCAGCTTTCGGAGCATCTTCTAGGGAAAGGTGGGTCAAGGTTATTAAGAAGTAAGGGCTCCTTTTCCCATGTATCCAGGGTGAGGAGGCCAAAAGCACTGAACAGAGTCTGACCTTTTCTCCATTATTAAAGAGCCTTGTGACCTTGAACAAATGTCAGTGTGACATTCCTTTATATGTAAAGGGTTTAGATGATCTGGTGATGGCTACAGAGCCCATCTCTCATCCCATCTTATGCTATGGGACACAGCTGTGGGGAGGCTCAGCAGTCAGGGTGGTGAAATGAATTCGAGGCTGATTGGATAATAGATGCGCTCACCACGTATTCAAATTGAGATGTCCCTCCCGCCAATGGCATTTGGGAACCATAATTCAGTTTGTTTGCATGAACCTGCGTGCTGTTACTAACTCAGGAAGCGGATCTCAACTTCCTGGCATGTGGGTACACCACAAAAACCTCTGTCCACACTTTGTATCCACCTGCCTTTGGCAGTTTTGCTTCCTTGCTAGGGAATAGCAGTAGCGCAGACCCCTGGATGTCACAGAAACACAGGTGCTTCAACCCTGGAGTTTTGATTTTGATGTGACTGTAAACCAGAGGTAAGGGGACAGATAGCAGAATCTCACCTTGTTTTGGCCTGCGAAGATGAGGCCCACATCTTCTAGGTCTTTATGTCTCAATAAGCTTCAGTTGTGACTGGAGTGACCAAATGTTTTATGCTCTCGGACCCTGGAGACTGAGTTCCAGGAAATCTAGACCTCCGAGATTGCCTGAACCTTGTTAAATGAGTTTCCAAGCAGCTACCCGTGTAGTTTTCGATGACTGGAGGTTGCAAGGGGATGCTCTGAATCTCTTCTAGCTGAGCTGTCAAAAAGCAAGGACAAAAGAAGAACGGCTATGAGCCCTCACATTCCAAGCTCTGAAACCAAGTTTCTGTGCAGAACTTCCTCAGATTGACCTGACACCAGGGTCCTGACCCTTAGCCCACTAACTATCTCTTCAGTATAAAGAAATTGAATTTAGAAATTCAAGAAACAAAGGGTATGTTGGTGGGCAGGTTTGTGTGTGGCGTGACCCGCCCTCAGCCCCACCCACACAGCAGGGAACAGGAAGGAGAAGGAGAAACACCTGGAGTTGGAGGCATAGCAAGCTCCCTGGGGTCTGAGCCATATCTGAGTTAGGCACGGGTTTTCAGAGAACTGGAGGTGTTGGAAGGCAATGCTGTGAGTTTCCCATGATTCAAATGGACCCAAGGAAGAGAACTGACCTGGAGATGTCTTAGAGGGAAGTTTGCGCAAGATGTACAGTTGGAAAAGTAAGGAGCCCCTTGTTGAGGGTGTCCGGAGGGTACATGCTGGGTCCTCGGGCTAACACTGGAGACATCAGCCAGAGCAGCTGCCTGCCTCAGCTGGGCTTGGCGGAGGCTTATGGAGCGCTGGGAGAGAGGGGTATGGGAGAGAGGGATGCCGAGTGTCCCTTCTCTCTCCACTTCCTCCCAGTAGGCTGGTTTGTTTGCGGTGTTAGGGTTAGAACCCAGAGCCTCTCCCATGTCTGGCAATGCTTTTCCATTAAGCGACAACCCTAGGTCAAATGAAGACTTGAAAGCAGTCAGGATAGGAAAGGACACCTCTAAATAGATTCACCTTTGGGGGACAGTTTATTTTTAATTGCAGAATAGCCTTCTAAGGCAATACTAGTTAATCATTTGCCTGCCCGCTCCCCCATTGATTAAGACACGATTGTTTCCAGCTTGAGGCTATTAGGATCAGAGCTGCTAAATCCAAACATTCTTGTGCTAGTTCACCATGGGGACACGGGTCTCCCTTCCTCTTGATGAGGTACCCTGGAGGGCTCTGCATGTAACTGTGTTTCACTGCTCAGTGCAAAGGCCAAGATGTTTCACCCCGCCTTGTCCCATCTCGGTGCACACACGGACAGAGTGAGCTCTGCTTGGTTGTTCTTGACTGTTCATTTTCTGGAAAACTTGTTTGCGGAGAATCTTTTCTTTAATCTTTTCCAATCGAGAATGAAAGTGCCTTGCTTTGGAGAATATTTACTTAGGCTGTTGCTAGGGGCTGGGGCATCGGGGGACGCTGCCAGCCTGGGATCTCTTTCAACTTCATTGTGGCTGGAGGTTTGTTTTGGACACTGTCCAGGTGGTGCACATCTGGGCTAACCATCTTGTAAAGGCCAGCTGTGGTCACTCCACTCCACTCAACGAGGGCTTTTAGATTTTTGTCTGTTTTGCTTCACTGAGTGCTAGGGTCTCTCTCTGCAGCCCTTATGCAAGAAGGAATAGGTTTCCTTCTACCTCTGCCTTAGCCTGTTGGCCTGACCTTAGTCTGCTTGTGGAAACCGGAAGCTCAGTTTCACTTAGCATGACAAATAGCTTCACGGAGAAGGGAACTTGAATTCACCTCCCTCTGCCTTTACTTCGCCTTTGACTTTACCTCCTCAGAGTGCTTTTGTTGAGGCTTTGGGGTGGGACATTTGCTACCCTCTCCCCACTGCATGCACGAGGGTGTTTCTAGTGTTTTATTTAGGTTCTCTGTGATTTTTTGTGGAGAGTTGGCTCACATCACAGCTGGAATACACAAGCACAGTAGACAGGTGAAATGCTGTTCTTTGGGAGCAACAACCATTGCCCTCTTCACCTCAGCAGTCAGTCCTGACTTTGTGAACACCCTCAAGATCGGCCTATCGCCCATAGAAGGAGAGGGTGGAGGCCCTTCGACCCTCACCTGAGATGTCAACCACTCTTACATCTCCAATCCTGGTTACACGTGGTTCCACCCAAGCAGTGTGTGGTCTAGTGCTGGAGTAGATAGGATGCGGAAGGCCAGCTGAAGGGGATACCCTATCTATGTATCTATGTATGCTGGGGTGAAGCCTTCCAATGCTGCTGCTGCTTTGGGGACATCCATACTCTTATAAGTGACCCCTCACCCATGCTGTGGGAGTGAGCCTCGTTTTGGTGTGTGGAGCTAGACTTGGTGACTCTGTTTGTCCGGTCTGTCATAGGTGCCTTGTGGAGTGTACAAACATTTGTCTGACCCTCCCAGAAAAAGTTCGCACAAGAGAAGTGTGTGTTAGCTCCTTTGCTGAGCCTTTTTTAAAGTATAAAACTTTCTTCTATTTGAAAAATTATACTGAGTTATGTATTTCATAACTTTTGTGTTTTCATTTGCCTCTGGTTTTCTCCAAAGACGATGGAGATAATTATCTGGAAGATTGGCCATTTGTATCAGTGCTCTAATTTTCTTGTTTCGTGTCCTTTCCTCCCCCATTTTGATCTTTTTGCCTCATTTTCTGGGAGAAATTCTCAATGCCTGTTCAACGATTTTATTGAATTTTTACATTTTGCAGTAGTGTTTTTTAATTCTAAGAGCATTTGTTCTCATGGTTCTCTGAACAGTTCTCTCTCATCTAGCCCTTGTGGTCTGGTTTTCAGAGTGAAATATCTACTACTTCAGAGGTTTGGCTTCCCTGGCTGAGTCACTGTCTCTCCACAAACTGCTGTCTTCTACTAGTCTCCTCTGTGCATTGGAAAGGACCCTTACGATGCCAGGATCTTCAAGTGCTTATATATTACACTAGGCACAAAAATGGTTATCGAAAACTGTGTGTGTATGTGTGTGTGTGCACATGTGTTTTTATGTATGCACAAGTATGTGTCTATGTGTCTGTATGTATGTGCATGTGTATAGATACGGACATGTATGTATGGATATGTGTGTTCAGCCATGCTCCCCACCATGAGAATAACAAACTAAACTTCAGAAACTGTAAACAAACCCCAGTTAAATTCATTCATTCTTTCTTTTCTTTCTTTCTTTCTTTCTTTCTTTCTTTCTTTCTTTCTTTCTTTCTTTCTTTCTTTTTCCTTCCTTCCTTCCTTCCTTCCTTCCTTCCTCCCTCCC
>JABTXL010000003.1:6034523-6094091 GCA_025134845.1 Neodon shergylaensis | reverse complement strand
CCCCCTCCTCCTCCTCCTCCTCCTCCTCCTCCTTCATAAGAGCCACCATGGTCATGGTGTCTTTTCACAGCCACAGAACATTAAGACTGTCTGGTTCTAAACCTCTTGTGGTTTTTCTCTTGAGTTGGTCTGGATCTCAAAAGGAGTCTCTTCTAATTGCTTCACTAGAGACAGAGTCCTGACCGTCAAAACTCTGGAAGCTGAGATGAGGAAGGAGGCCAAAGCCATGGGTGATGGGAGTGATTTCATATGCAGTAAATATGTAGGCCCTGGGTACCTTGTTATTGGTATTGCCCCTGCCCCTGGGGTCTAGAGTTCTTTGTTTCTACGCTCCCCAGAGTTCTGTTTAGGAGAAGACGTCCTCCAGTTTCCCAGAGGGGAGGCGGTCTGACGATCGAGTTGTTCCTTTAAAGTTCTCAATCTCAGCCTCCTCTTTGCTTCCACATTCATGAGCACCTGGTAGCATCATCCCAGCTGCCAACTTCAGCGTTGACAAGTCAGTGCTCACTCCTCTACGTGCTTCTTAGCTTCCAAATGCCTCTTCCTGTTTCCTCTCCCGTTCCTTGTGCGCCATTGGATGTGTGTCATTGAAAAACCATTTTAATGTGGTTCCTGGGAGGGGGTGGAGCAGAGGTGAATGGATGCTTGCCGCTCTTTTCTTTCTCTGTCTTTCGACAGAAGGCTTATTCCCACAGCGTTGAAAGTCTCTTATTGGATCACCATACTTGGACTCTTAAATGCAAATATCGTCACTCCGAGCTATTTTTAGTGGAACCTGGGATACTTTTGCCCAATTATCACTTGGGAGAAGAAAAAGGACATTGTAATTCACCCTATATGTTTTTTCTTTGGCAAATATGGTCAATACATCTGTTAGCTTGGGGCTGTTTTTGTATGTGTATTTTTGTATTGATTATGAGTAGTTCAAGGAAGCTTGGTAGAGCAGAACCATTGAGTGTCCAGAGCAAAACTTGATCCATCAAACATACCCTCAAGACTGGAGACTGTTCCGCTCTGGACCCTCAGACCATGGCTTCTAGAAGAGGCACGGCATCTCTTAATGTTCTGTGAGTTTGCATAATATCTAGTTACAACACATGGGAGTTATAAAAGACCCAGCATCTGGAAACACACTGTAGCTTAGGTATTATTTTTCTAGGAGAATAGGGCAGAGTAAGGAAGACTTGTGGGGCATATGTAGGACTCTTGGGCAGTTTGTTGAGGCTGTAGTCTGAAGTAGACTTCTCTATGTTCTATAGCCTTTCTTTGGGCTCTGATATAAATGGACTATCATTTTTGAGGGGAAAAACAGAATGCTCTGTGCTTGGGTTTAGCTTTGAGTCTTTGACACAGTGTTTAGAAGGGTAGTTAGACTTAGTTACCCAATATCCCCTTTACCTTCCCTCCCTCCCTCCCTCTTTCCCTTCTTCCCTGCAGGGCTGGGGATTGAATCCAGAATTTCATGCGTGCAAAGCAAGTACTCTATTGACTAGACCATATCTCCAGCCCTTCTACTATTGCTTTTATGTCTATGCTAGATGGTTATTAGGCACCTTGGGCCTATCCCCACATACCCAATTTCCACATTGTCTCCCGTCTCCCCCTTGTCGGCAGAGGAGCATGGAGCCCCTCTTCCTGTGCAGACTTCCAGGCACTTCTTGGAGAGGGTCTTGGACTCTATCCTGGCATAACAGAAAGCCTGTAATTTTTCTATATCTATCATTGTGATTGTCTGTGTACTTCTGCTTGTGGGTACTACCGCTACTGTGTTCTCTTATGCAGGTTTAGGGAAAACACAAAATTTTATTTTAAACACAGAGTCTGTTGTCTTATTTTTAACAGGATCAGCTCGATAAGGGAATAACTATGGAGAGACTTTATGCAGTGACAGGGAAGTGTCTCTTCCATTGTCTGTTGATGGCTACTTGAATAGGGGTAAAGAGATTCAATGTCTGTGTTAAGTGTTCTGTGTTCATTTCTCACGTCCGAACTTTTGAGGTTTGACACACTTTCCCCTGCACTAAGCCTGATTAAAGATAAAGTGACTAGGAGGTGGGACCCAGGGCATTCCTATCCCTGGGTTGCCCAAGAAGAAAATGCTTCCGATGAGCCCAAGACCTGCCATTCTCTGGGTCACTGTACTGTTTCATATGGAAGAGAAGTTTCCAGAGAAGACATACGTTAAGACAGGACACGTCAAGTGAAGTGGAGGAGGAGCGGGCAAATGGAGACCTTATGTCTGAAGATGAGCTCTAGTGAGGTGGTGGCTAAGGAACTGGGAAAGAGTGGGCTCAGAGCTCAGAGAGCCTGAAAGACTACCAGAGACAGAGGGACTTGGCGCCAGGCTGGGCTGCACTTTTTGTGTGGCTTTTCTTCATGACCTTGTGTTCCCATGCCAGACTGCAGGCTTCCATCTTTAACTCCAGCTCTCCACTGCTCAGTAGAGCTGATGAGATAATCTGGTGTTTTGGAGGAATCATGCATAGTAGGATAAGTAACAAACATGTCTCTGCTTAGTAATGATTTAAGGGATTTGTGAAGGTGTAGTCTTGTCTTTATGCGTGGTCATCGTTTTGTCTGTTATGTAGTTAGAATAAAAAAAAATCTTACGTAGACCTGGAAAACAAGTCCTGATCAATAAGGACTAGCAAAAAAGGAGGAGACTGGAGGGAGTCACGGAGCACAGCCACGGGTGAGGGGGTCCAAGAGCCCGGGTACACAGTGATTGTGGAGAATGCAGCCAAAGTCCCCCTGAGCGGGCCCCACCCGACCTGCACCCGTTACTATTGTTAGAGAAAGTGCGGGTCCTTCTTAGAAATTTATGGAGCACCTGTTCCTTTCCCCACCAGATTTCCCTTCTGGACTGTTGACCCCGTGAGGAGACCAAATAGCTTCCATCTTCCAGGAGAAAGACCAAGAACAACCTATGTGTGCATACATCAACAGACTAAGCAGTTGCCTGCCGTCCTGGGAAACTGCAGCATGTCCTTGAAGACAGGCCTGGAGACGTGCTACAAGGAGAAGGTCTGGGAGGACACCAAGGGGAGCTGATATGCAGCATTAAAATTCCTCTGGTGGGACCTCGAGAAAAGGGGCATTAGAAGGAGGACAAGTGTCATGGGAACGTGATCTAATCAGCCAATGACATTTGGGGGTGACTTGCCATGGGTGTGGTTTTCTCTGGGTACATGACCTGATAAACTGGGGAAGGAGCACGCGGTCACCCTCTTGGTGTGGTCCTAGCTGGAGGAAGCGGTGGTTGGTGTTCTTCACCCCTGGGCACAACGGCGGGACAAAGGCAGCTGGATTAGCTCATTGTCTGCTTTGTATTTGTGAGTTTGTCTTGTCATTGCACCCCTTAATAAATTGGTTAATAGACTTCTGTGGGTTCCTGCATCAGACAAGGGCGGGAGAGACAGTCTCAGAAGAAAATGTGCAGAAAGTGATGATCTCCTGCATGTTTTTCCGTTTTGGAATGGCTGAGATCACTCTCTAAAGGTCCAGGGTCATATGAATCCAGTGCTGTGACCTCAGCTGGGGCATCATCAAGATCTGTAGGAGAGACTATATAGGCGACAGCGGGGCTAACTCCCTTGGTGGCTTTTGAAAATTGGTAGGAATTAGCTTCCCTGTGATAGCTGGCTGCTTGATTGATTTTCTTGTCCATTGCTGCTGCTAAGGAGGATAAAGCCTTCCCAGAGGGAGCCGGCTAGAGAGTCGAGGTCCAACAAGCAAAGTCCCACTCTATCTTCCAGGCCTAGCCCATCTGTCATCTCTCATGAATCCTTCTCTGAATATTCCCACTTGCTTGGACCAACATTTTCTTTTTATTTTATTCTGCCATCCTTTGTGTACCACTGTTCCTCCCATTATATTTAAGCCTTTCTGAGGCTGGAGCTATGTGTGTATGCTCCTCAGAGATGGTCTTAGTGCATGTGCCTTTCAATGAGGTCTGTAAAGTTGGATGAACAAATGTAGATATTCTAGAACACATAGAGACTCCTCCTTCCCCTGCGTGGCTCACTGGTGTTCGTGGTTAGTCCGGAGTCCCATATCTGGAAAGGTGCCTGATCGTAGGGGTGGCCATGAAGACCTGGCTGCCACAGCCTTCTCTCTCCCTCTTTGGCCCTTGTGTCTGCAGAGAAGAGGAAAGGACAGCTGTTTTCAAGGGGAGATGGGGCTGATTCTTTCCTTGCATGGTTTTCTTCTCTGGTTCTCTCCCTCCCTATCATAGAAACCTCACCCACTCCAGCTACTGGACTATGAACCTTGCAAAAGCCAGGGCCCAGTGTTATGTGGCATGCCATCCAGTGGCCATCCATTTCCTTGAGTGAAGGCTGAAAGAGATTTCTAGACTGAACAGTTCTGTCCTATTAAAACTTATGCGCTGAGCTATTCCAGTTCAGTTGTATGGAGGTCAGGCCTTTGGAGGGTAATTCTATCATAAGAGAACAACTTCTCTGATGATGTTAGTGTCCTTATAGAATGGCACACGAAATCCAATTTCCCTCAATTTTCTCTCTGCTATGTAAGGGCATAATTGAGTGGTGTGTCAGTCAGTCAGCTCTCCACTGCTGTGATAAAATACTGGAGGTAAATCAATTTTGGGGAGAAAAGCTTTATTTTTGGCTTATGAGCTCAAGGTTTCAGTCCATAGCCGGCTTAGTTGCTCTGCGGCCTACTGTGAGGTAGAACCTTGTGACGTTGGGAGAATATGTTAGAGGAGGGACCATTTCATAGGGGCCAGGAAGCTAAAAGGGAGAGCGAAGATGTAACTGAGGAAAAGATCCATCCTCCAAGGGCAATTCTTATGCCCTACTTCCTCTAGGTAGGTCCCATCTCCTAAAGTCTCCATTGTTTCTCATTAGCCCATATCTCAGTTACTTTTCTACTGTTCTGACAAAACACCAGGACCAAGACAATTTATTAATAATTAGAAAAAAAGCATTTAATTCGAGGGCTCACGGTTTCACAGGGTTAGTGGCCATGGTTATTATGGTGCATAGCATGGCCAAAGGCAAGCAGGCATAGTGCTGGAATGGGAGCTGAGCGCTTACACCTGTCTGATCCACAAGCAAAAGGCAAAGAGAGAGAGAGAGAGGAGCACTAACTGGGAATGGTGTGGGCTTTTTTTTTGACTCACTTCCTCTAACAAGGACACACCTCCTCATCCTTCCCAAATAGTTCCACCAACTGGGGACCAAGTATTCAAATATAAACATTTGAACCTATATGGGGACCATTTCTATTCAAGCCGCCACAGACCATGAAGCTCCAAATCTACAAATGATCAACCCATTCCTGAGGCCTGCCTCATCTTATTCCCAGACTGAGTCAAACGGCCATTGTTCATGGAGGAAGATGGAAAGACGATGTTCAGCTTCTGGCCAAGTCCAAAAGGCAGCAGCTGCAGTCATGGTGTCTGTCACCTACACCCTACACTGCACTAATGAGCATCTCTGCTTGGTGCTTCTGGCTCAGCAGCCAGGAGCAGGAAGGGCTGGAAGCTGAGCCTGGGGTGGGAATAGGACTTTGGGAACCAGCTGCATCAAGTCACGGCCAAAGCTGATGCAGCCCTGGAGACCTGGCGAAGTTTAGGGACTTCCTGCGCCATCTGGAATCATGAGAACTTGGGTTTAAACTATAGCTCAACCTCTTCCTAGGGTTTTGGCTTTGCGAAAGTTAACCAACCCCTCTGCCTCAGTTTCCTTGTCGATGGAACTGGAAAAACAAAAAGCTACACAAAAGAGGTCGTTCTGAGAAATTGGAGTTAGTTTATGGGACCCATCATCCAGTCAGTACACGATTAACGGTCACCTACTCCTGATCCTGGCCACTCCATCAGTCTCCAGTCCCCCTCCAGCACTCCCCTGTGTGCCCCAGATAGAATATGAGTCAGCCATTCACCAGTTATCTATCCAGACACACTGTCAGAAGATGCTTCTCTTTCTTGTGCCTCTCGGGGCTCTCCTAATTGAATTTGTAATCTGTACACACATGAGCTACACAGAACATCTGCTATGGGTCAAAGATGTGTCCATGCCAAACCAGAAAGAGGAAAGCCTCTTCCTTCTCCGGGCAATTCTATCACAGAAACACCATGGAGGGACTCTCTGGTGTCCTCTTCCATGGTTCAAACACTGCCAAAATCCCTTCTGTCTCCTAACTTGCTTATAGGGCCCGAGGGATCAATAAAATGTTTGATGTCCCAGTAGGGCCCCGGATATTAGACTAGACCATGACTGCAGTGTTGGAGCAAGGATCCTGCCTAGAAAACATTTTAACACACACTGCTGTGCATGTGGGTTCTGAATCTATACCCGTTACACTAGCGGAGAGAACCAAATCAGAACAGAATCTTGGGGACAGGGTCTGAGTGGCAGAGTCCCATCTTCCTCCCCTTCTGGTATGGGTTCGTGTAATGATCAAATGTTTGAGAGGTGATGCAATTAGGTGGCCTTCGATGGCTTTGGGTAGGCTGGTGTGAACGGTGTTGGCAGATGGTGTGAATGGTGTTGGCAGATGGTGTGAACAATGTTGACATGGTTCTCAGGCTATGCGTTCATATTCATGAACTTTGGCATCTTGGACATATTTTTCATCTCAGAGGACCTTGGTAATCCAATCCAATTACAGCACACAGAGCTGTTGATAAGGTTGAACACTGCAGGAGGTTCTATGATTTGAGTCTTAAATGTCCCCAAAAGCCCAGGTATTAAAGACTTGGTTATTAGCCTATGGCACTTTTGGGAGATGATAAGATGTTCAGGAGATGGGGCTTTGTGGGAGGAAGTTAGGTCATTGGGGGCGTGCTTTTAATGGGTGTGGAATGCTAGCCCTGCCCCCTCTACCATCCGCCATAAATAAGTGGTTTTCCTCTGCCGTGTGCCACAATGTTCTTTAGTGTTAGGCCCAACAAGATTTGGTCAGGTTTCTATAAACTGAAACTGGAAATTGTGAGCCCAGATAAACTTTTGGGTTTCTTTTTAGTTTGGTGTGCATGCGTATAAGCTCACGTTTGTGTGTGTGTATATGTGTGTGAGGGTAAAATGCATATGTGTACTAATGCAAGGGGCTAGAAGACAACCTTAGGTGTCATTCTTTAGACACTGTGTACTGTTTTTTGTTTGTTTGTTGGTTGTTTGTTTGTTTTGAGACAGGCTGGCTGTGTAGGCTAGGATGCTTGGCTAGGGAGCTCCCGGGGCTCACCTAAAGCTGTATTTACAGTATAGGTATTATAAGTACATACCACATACCTTTTTTTTCTTAGTCATCTGTCCTGGCAATCAGTCTCTTCATCCTTGTGCTTGCAATAAAAGCAATTTATCCATTGAATGACAGTCCCAGCCCAACTTTTTCCCTTTATAAGCTATCTCAGGTATTTTGTGAAAAAGTGGGACTAATTTTTCCTCCTCTTGAGGAAGTTCTGACATTTTTTTCCAGAGGTAGGTGTGGTGGTTTGAAGGGAAATGGCCTCCATAGGGAGTGGCACTATTGGGAGGTGTGGCTTTGTTGGAGTGGGTGTGGCTTTGTTAGAGTGGGTCTGACCAGGTCAGAGGCCTGATTGGGTGTTGGTAGAAGCCTGAACATCTGTCAGAGCTTTGCTCCACAGCGCTGTACCTTCCAACTCTTCCTCACGCCATTTCCCTATCTAGTGCATCCTGAATTTGTATTTTCACAACACCACCACAAAGGAATCATTAGGTGTCGTCTCTAAGTCACAGTGGCCCAATTCTGATGAACAGTGAACCCTGCACCGGCTGTTTAGTGGCTTCATTGTTACAACCTCACCTAAGCAAAGGGAGCCGCACTGAAGGGTGTTTTCTTGCACCGGCCTTGACTTGACTCATCATTGCTGTCTGTTGTCTGAGAACCTGCTTGCCTCTGTGTGGTTTGCACACCAAGAATAATCCTCCTACTCACTGGGTCTTTGTTTTCTAACAATTCCCTGATGATTGACTGCTCCTACCTGGTTCTGCACCAGCTCTGTAGAAGCCTTTTTTTTTATTTGAAGCCTTTGGATCTTTCTTGACAGTTCTTGGAGGCCCATTTCCCTGCTAGGTTTCTTGCATGGGAAGGTGTAATGGCTCAGGAAGACGGGATGAGACAGGCCACAAAGGTCCTTACGTTTCTGGTTGGGTGACTCTCCTGGGCTTTGGCTGAAGGTGACTAGAATAACCAGACAAAGCCCTGCCTAGAGGCTGTATATGCACCAAGAATGAAGATTCCCCACCACCTGGACTGCTAAGAATAAAAATGCAACTGTCCTTATAATGCCCAAAGGCAACTAACGCTGATTCTAGACGGTAACCATGGAAACCTCCCATTGTTGTGGACAGCCCACCACCAGAATAGGAGCCATTTTTTTCCTCCCTAAGGGATGGTATTAAGTGCTTGGC
Organism: Neodon shergylaensis; assembly: GCA_025134845.1. NCBI lineage: Eukaryota > Metazoa > Chordata > Mammalia > Rodentia > Cricetidae > Neodon > Neodon shergylaensis. The sequence continues at coordinate 6,085,692 of JABTXL010000003.1, read as the reverse complement.
CTCCTCTTTTCCTCACTGCCATCTCTCAACACCTCAGTTAGGGTTCAGGTATCCAATAATAAAAAGCTGACACTCAGAGCCAGGGAATGGTTACTACAGAGACAGAGACATTAGCTATTACCTCAGGGGGGTGGCTGCTTGCTCATTCAGGAAACAGACCTGTATGACCCCTCTCCACCTGCACCCCCCAATTTTGAAGAAGAGTAGCAGAAGGGAGGTGAAAGTCCGGGGATGGAGATGGCCAAGATGGCGTCCGGAGGGCTGATGAGAGACGGTGGGTGGGGATGGGCTGTTGGTTAAGGGCGTTTATGAGGCAGCATTCATGTCTGGAGTCCCGTCAGACTGGCATCAATAAACGTCTCTGTTCCATTCTGGAAGGGAAGCCTTAATTAGGCCTGAAGAGATTTATCAAACAGCGGCCTCTTGGAGCCATTGGCTTTTCTGCCATCTGGATGGATGGTTTCCCACCCTGCAACCACGGCCGTGGGAATGATGAATGAGGTCCCATGGCTCAAAGCCCCCGGGGTCTGAGAAAACCCAAATGGTGTTTGTCCTCCCCACAAAGAGTGAAAGTCTGCCCGTGTCGATGGGCACATGTGCTGGCATTCATACTAAGCTTCGCCCAGGGAAGACCAAGGCCGCATCCAGCTAAAGTCAGTTTTTAGTTTTACAATGAGTGCTCCAACCATACGGACTTTTAGAAAAAGCCCTACAGTGAGGGCGGAACTGTGGTGAAAATTCCATGTAGGCCTCTGCCTCAGTTTAATGACCTACTTATTCTGCTTATGTCCAACCCACGTAACTTTTCGGAAGGTTCTTGTGATATGATACGAGCAAAAATGGCTTCATTCACTACAAAGGCCTCTCTAGACACCCAGGACTTAATCCAACAAACATTTATTGAGCAACCATTGTGTGCTATGCACCACGCCTAGCGCTGTGATGGATACAGATGAACAAAACAGAGCCTGCTCCTGGCAAGCTTCCAGTCTAAGAACAGGCCTCGGACAAGTGCACAAGTAGCTATAATACAAGGCAGAGCATGGTAAGTGCCATGGGAAAGGGACGAATAAAGTGCTGTGGTGGTTCCGTGGAGGGAGAGAGCCCAGTCTCCGTGGGTCAGGAAGGGCTTCATGGAGGATGCAGTCTCTGCAGGGGCCTCGGGAGGAACTCAAGAGTGATCCAGAAGGCGAGGACTGTAAGGCCAAAGGCAAAGAGCCAGGAAGCATGGCCCCTTTTCCAGTAATGACAACTCTTCTGGATTGGCCAGTGCAGGGCATGAAGGGACCTGATTGGGTGCTCTGTAATGTCAGGATAAAGACGGGCACATTTTTGTGGGCCAGGGGATCTTATCGCAGGTTTGCGAAGGACTGCAGGAACTGACCATTGTGCATGCTCGGGGAGGTCTGGGAGAGGAGAGCACTACTAAGGGGTCCAAGGGACGAGTAGAAGTGAGGTCGGGACTAATTGGAAAGCGGAATGACGGAATGCACGGAAGAGTCAGTGGTCACCTTAGGGTCCCAGATGATGTTGAAAGAGTCATTGGTGTTCTGGTGGGAAGATAAGGGGTCGTGCAGGGAAGATGGTCTACTGAGCTTCAGATGTGTTGAATTCAAGATATCAGAGCAGACAGTATGTTTACCAAGCAGCGTGTCATCCGGGGGCTGAAGCATCCAGCGGAGCTAAGCGGCTAAGGGGAGTGGAGTGGGAGGCGGTCTTTGGGTGGTGGTAGCTAGGTCTGAAGGGAGGCGTGGAACTGCCCATGCAGCGGGCATGGGCCCGTGGGGAGGATCTTATCTGAAGGAATCGCTACTTTGTGGTACAGGGAGAAGGGAGGGGGAAATGGGCAGATCATCCTTGGGTCCTTTCTCAGCTCAAGGTAGGAGTGCCAATAAATAACTCATAAATACATAAATAAATATATAAATAAATGGTCATGGAGGTTGGCATCGGGTAAGGGGTAAAATCTTAAGAACATAGTATCTTGCCCAGGAGAATCCACGGGAGAACTTTGCAGTAAGAGTGGACTTTCGAGTTAGCACTGAGATGTTGGTCCCAGGAGTGGGCTAGGAAGGAACACTAAGGTGTGGTCAGGGGGGATTGGTGGCAATAGGGCCTGGAGACCCTGCCAAGGTCTCATAGTGGAGGAATTAAGTGAAGAGGCTATAGGAATCAGACCGAATGCAAGAGGGCCGGTGGAGAGACTGAGGGTATGAGCAGGGAAAGTCCCTGGCCAAAGGAGGGACCTCACTCACTCAGAAATGGGAGAATTAAGGTTATAAATGGGGAAGGAGAGGCCAAGAGAGTCTGAGGAAAGGTCTCATGTCAAATGCTTAGTTTTTTGTTTTGTTTTGTTTTTAAATTTGGTGACGGCAGAGGCTAAGGGTGGAGTCATTGGGGGCTCAAAGTAAATGGAGGTCCGGCAGGCTTAGGTGGGTGGACTGAGGAGGTGACTGAGAGCCAAAAGTAGAGGGGACCGGCTGAGGCTGATGGGATGTTAGGATTGACCGCAGTGGCAGCAATCAAGTTAAGAGGGCAGGCTGTGCCTCTTGGGGAACAGCCAAGGTCAGCCAGTCTGTGCTAAAGACTTCCAGCCCCAAGTGAGTTCTCAGCAGGTAGTCAAGGGCAATTGACTGCTGACTGCGAGTTTGACTGGAGGAGAACAAGGAGAGGGGAAGCTAAGGTTCATAGAGTCCTTGCTGCTCTATGCCCAGATCGTGTTGATGGCCAAGGACCTGCTGAGTCAGGGAAATGGCATATCCAGGTAGTCTTGGGATTGCTGACTTTTTCTGGTTAGGTTACAGCCTGCTTAAATCCAGTTAGACAACCGGTCCTCTACCTCCTCTGCAGAGAGAGGATGCTGGGTGGAGCTCGGGGTCACCTCCAGAACCTGACCTCTGGGCCGCCACATGGACTAGTCTGACATTCAGGGGCTTTACTAATGCAAGGCCCTGCTGGTGATTTTACCGGTTCCTCCAGGGCACCGCAAACTTTAGAAATTAAATGTCTTCTAGAGACTTTGAGATCTTTAAGATGAAAGGCTCTGGAGACATGTAAAATATGATGCTAATTATTTCCACTGCTCATGGGGCAGGCTGAACCACTCAGTTCCCCGGGTGGCTGTTAGGGCTGTTGCTTTTTTAAATATTCATTTTATGATGCAAATCCCAAACCAAATCGCACGCTTAGTACTGCACCAGGAACAATCGCCATCCTGGTTTGGGGCTGGAGGACGGTACACGGGCTTACTACAGTTAATGGTTCTAGGGTGTCTCCATTGTCTCTGTTCATTTCCCATCAGCCACTGATTTAGAGCAAACGCTGTGCTCTGAATGGCTGCGGATTCATTACGTCAGGCCTCATAGGCTTGGGAACGGCTCCCGATTACTTTCCGTTCCTCTGTTCACCTTCCAGATAATAGTTTTCTTTCTTATCTTTCAAACATGTTTTAAAAACCGTTATTTATCTGGCGAGGGACTGCATCTAACAAATCAAGCTGGAGAAGGCTTTGCTGCGTGTGACCTGTAAGCCCAACCCCTAAGTTACTGGCAGTGAGCCCAGATTTCCCCTGGAGATTATGTCCCATGTTTCTGTGTTTGGCTTTGGGCTTTTACAAGGAAAACAAGTCTTAAGTGCGAATCTAAATAGAGTGGGGGAAAGGATTTTTGCCAAAACTCTGCAGTCATTGCTTGTGTAGGGGTGAGGGTGGGCAGGTGTGTAGAGTGGACATTAGGACCTCTCCCAGAAGAGTTGGAAGTCTCCACGGTGGAGCTTAGTGTGGCAGGTGCGACTGTCAAGATGGGACATGGATGAGCAGGTGACACTGACATGGCCGTCTGACTGCAGGGGACCCTCAGAGTGCAGGATGTGAACAGCAAACAGTGACATAGAGACCTAGAGCTAGGCGCTTCACAGTCCTCCAGGTGTCCATCTGGGTCTCCGTGTGGTGCCTAGAAAGGCCGTCGTGTACCATTGTGTATGTTTTGAACAGGATGAGACCTATTGTGACTGTGCCCTTTCAAGCATTTGCTGTGTCTTTCTGGCGGTAGACAGGACAGTAGAGTTCTCCTGTGTGACAGTCTCGGAAGATGGGATGCAGGCTAACCGGGAAGTTGAAGTCCCAGGACCACTTCTTCCTCAGTGGGCCTCAGTTGCTCTAAAGCACACCCAACAAAACGACCATATTTTGGACGCTCTTTTGCTCTTTTCTGAGGCGGAGTACCCCTGGAAGGTCTCAAGCTTCTAAAACCATGATTTATAACACTCTACCTGTTTAGGGCCATCTGCCGATCCACCCTACTAAGTCCTGGGTGGTCCTTGTCTAACCAGGATATGGGGCTGTCGAGTGGGTTTCCTTCAGCCTGTCTCCGTAGCTGGGAAGGCCTCTCTGGGACACAGGTGCTGCCCATGTGTAGTTTGGGCACTTGCACTCATTCTCAAATTCCTGAACAGGGTCCTCAGCTCTGTGGTGACCTCCGATGTTTGGTCTCCTTGTGCCTCTTTGCCCAGCGGAACTCTCCAAGTCTCTCCTCCATGAACTACACCTCTTTAGACTGGTTCAAACTGTCCTCTCTGGGTCTGGGCTACCCAGAATCCACATCACTCAGAGGTTCGGGGAAGCTGACAACAGGTGGCTCTCCATTCATCCATGATCCCAGAGATCCATCCAACCCAGGAGGCGGGCTGTCATCCAAAGTCATGGGACTGGCTTCTTGGCCTGTCAAGTCCTTCTGCCCCCAAAGGTGGACGGAGTCTCCATCTGGTCCAGATGGGTTCTCCACACCTTCTTCCTGTGGCTTATCTGCCTAACGCTAGATGAACACCACACAGTTATAAATACTCAGGTCAATATATATATGCAGGTATAGATATATATATTCTGGTCACTGTTTTACACTTTAACAAAGGAAACCACTAGCCTGCTTGTTCTATTGTTTGTGCCACCCCGACTCCCATCTGCCTGTGGTGTAGCTGGCAGGAAAGTGAGCCACTGAGTCCCACGGGCTGCCATCCTTACGTTGCCCCATCACACTGGCCGACCGTCAGTTTCAATGCTCCCTGCTCATGCAGGCTCTTGAGGGCCTTGAATTCCAAGGGCATGGTGTGGGGGCTGGCCTGGGAGGTGTAGCCATACTTGAGGCTGTCATAATAGTGGTACTTGACGGGGTTCTGATTCTGATCCAGTGGAAAGGGCCAGAAGCCATAGAGGTAGATCTGATTGCAGAAGCGTGTGGCCAGGGTGTACATCAAGAGGCCAGTAGTTGGTCTTTTTATATGAACTTTGTTGGTCAGCCAATATCTGGATAAGAAAAAAAAAAGTTAAGAAAGATAATAAGATCTGGGAAGATGGCTCAGCTGGTAAAATGCCTGCTTTGCGAGTATGAGAATCTATTTGGATTCCTCAGCACTTATGTAAAAAAAGAAAGGCATGGTAGAATATACCAGCAGCCCAGTTGTGCAAAGGTAAAACACACATATGCAAGCATTCATTCGCACATGCACACATGCGTGTGCACACGTGCATCCACTAACGATATACATTATAAACAAACACATACAGAAACAATTAAGAAATGTGTTTGTGAACACTTCCCAAGAAGAGAGAAATTCTATTCTGCCTAGCAGGCCACCTCCTGCCTCCTGTGACTTCAAGTCACATGTTCTAGGCTTCCTTCTCGGGAGATTGACAACTACTGCTGATTAAACCTGGACTATGCCTTGAGTTGGAGCTTTCCTGTGCATGTGTCTATGATGTCTGGGGCACCAAGATAAAAACTGGCACCCATGGTTCCCCATGTGGGAAGCAGCAGTACCTTGTCTTGAACACAGACCCATTGACAACTGAAGCAGGGTTGGCAGTTTTCTGTAATGGGCCGGGCAATAAATGCTTTTGGGCTTGCAAGTCTATGGCTTCAATTATGACTATGCAACCACGCTGTAGTTAGAGCATGAAAGAGCCACCGCCAACATACACAAATGTGTTCAGGCTTGGTCACATTTTAAGGAATGTTTGTTTGCCTAGTGCCCACTGCCTCACAGAGGGTTATTAGTCTTCTCCACATCATATAGGTAGACTTCTTTCCTCTCAGTGTTCCCAGAAGCCCCACCCTCTGCGGCAGATGACCTTCCCTGACCATGTGTATAGCTTCTCTGCAGAGCCAAGGAGCTCTGGACTGCAGGGCTGGACTCTGTCTACATGTTAGTTCCAAAGATCTGTCACTGGATCTTACTAGCCATCTTGATTAGGGAGTCAGTGTTTCCTGCTGTTGGGGCTCTGTCAAAGAGAGATGGGAGGAAACAAGGAGAAGGGCAGAGAGCAGGTTGTTGATGAGACAGCTCAGGTCAGTGGAGTGCTGTGTGTCTTTCTGTGCCTTAGCCAGAGCCAGAGCAGGGAATGGGCCATCTGCGCTCTGGATGAGGACCCATGCCCGGAGGATGGAGGTTTATAACTCAGATGGCTCTGTTGCTAGCTCTCTGTGTCTTTGAGAAAGTCACTTCTCTCTATTGGACCTTATTTTTCCCTCACACATAGTCCAGATACCTCCAGGTTCAAACATTCCACAAGAACCTAGAAAAATCTCTGCAAGTGAGAACCCTTCTGCTTGTTGTGATTCTTGCTGTATGGATCCAGAGCTCACCCTGAGTGGTCCCCACCTGTTTACTTGTGGTTAAAGCTCTGTTTGACCCTGGCTGCGTGGCTCTAATAGCCAGGCTCCTGTTCCAGTGCGAAGGCAGGATTGCTGACCACTGAGCTGGGCCAGTGTGTCTCTACACCAGACCCAGATCACGATTTTCTGTCTTTAAACAAAACACCTCCATGGGACTTCATCCCATGGGCTCAAACTTGCCGCTGAAGGGAAGGCCAGTACCTCAAATGAGCCAATTAAATTCATGCTGGAAGTAGAAGGACGCTAGAACAAAACATTTATTTGTTGATGTGTGTATGTGTGTGTGTGTGTTCTTTGCAGCGACTTTAGCTGGCAAGGAGGGGTGGGGATGTAAAGGCTTCCGAGAAGTCCAAGAAAACTCTTTACACACCATGGCTTGTTCTGCAGCTCAAAAAAGGAACCCAAAAGATTCCAGAGTCAACCCTAGAGGAGTTCCTTGCATCTCTGTTTGGAGGAAGCACTGGCTTCTGGATCAGATGAAGTCACAGATGCCTAGAAACCCATGCAATTACAGTAAAGTATGCAATATTTCCAAGGTTTGCTCAAATAAAAGGTGTTCTGAGGACTGCCACAATCTGCCCCTCCAATAGAATTGTCTGTCTGGTGTGATCTCAACGTCACTTTGGACCTTGAGATAGGAAGCAGTGGTCCAGATGGTCACAACCAGCCCTATGATTCTTCTGGGCACAGCAGGAGCTGGGCGGTCCTTTGGACAACCATGGTTGTTCTGTAGGTCTGTCACTTGGAGATCCTTGTCCTTGTGTCTCCTCCTGTTTTGTGCTGTATGAACCTAGAAACGTCTTAGCAACTGCTTTTCCAACAGGGAATCAGATGGAGTGAGAAAATGAGCCAAGCAGTGGCTCTGGTAACTGCAGGCACACCACAATTGGAAAACAGCATGGAGCAAGTCTGTGGACACAATACAGACCTGTCCTTTCTTCTCCATACTGCTCACGTTTCTATGGTGATGGTCGGCCACTGTCCTCCAGCTCCCTCTCAGCCTCCTGGGCAGCTCTCAGAAACCTCTATCTGTTCTTCATGCATTTAAATTCCACAGTGGGTTCTCTGCAGGACCCTCCCTGGCTACACCCTTAGCTTTGCCTTTCCCTTGCGGCACCAGCCTTCCCTGTATGATTGGCCACAGCTCTCTTCCAAGACCCTGTGCCGTGTCATAGTGTGTCCCCCCCCCCCCCATCAAGATGCTGTTGCTCTTTTGTTCTGGCCTCTGGGCTGTAGCTGAGGTCACCTGTGTAATGGTTTCTTTCCCAGGCTGCTGAATTCTCACGGGACTGTAGGGCACATGCTTGCTTTTCCTTTATTTGCTGGGTTCTCGGGGGGTCATCTGTCTTGCTTGCTGCCTCTGTATTGAGGCGCCAGGATTGTTGAAGAGGTGTATTATCACTCAGGAGGAGGGAGGGCTGATTTGAGAATGGCGGGGGGGGGGGGGCTGTGTTTAGTCTTTCCTCCCCTCACTCTGAGATTCCACAGGGCTATCGCCTACTTTCTGTGGGTTAGGGTAGGAGCAAGGGTTAGGGTGCCACTTGTCTGAAAGAAAATATACTGAGAATGTGAGGGGCAGCCTATGTGTTGTAAGGCCCACTGGGGTCCAGGATGGGTTAATTGATGTCCCTCAGTGGCTGGGAACTTCTTCCCTCTGGTCACAGGTAGGCCTGGGTAGATTGAACACAGAAGCAGTATGCTGGCCTTTTGTGTCTGCTCTGCTCCCCATAATGCAAATGGGCCTAGAACTCTAAGCAGGGAGGGTCTCCTCCCTAGTCCTTTTGAGCATAGGAGGCATCAGCCAGGCTGAATTCACATTAAGACCCACACTGTGTGGCCCTGGACATAACTGGTTCGGAATTGATGGAGTAGGTAACATCAGCCAGCCTTACTGTAGATGAGAGAACTCCATGGGGACCATGAAGCTGGAGATCGTAAGCGAAGTGGGATACCACTATCCCAAGAATCCACAGGATACCTGAACCACTATTGTGCTTACTTGGGTGTTTCTAAAAGGCTCTTTTGTGATGAGGGTTTTTGTTGTTGTGTTTTTATTTTGTTTTATTATTATTATTTTAAAGATGACACCCGGAAGGACAGTCAGTAATAGCAGGTCCTTCCACACATCCTGGAGAATGTTCATCTGCCTTAACTGACACACATTTATACTGGAGAGCTTGCCCTTTGCTAAGCTAGCCTATTACATCTCAACCCCGATGCCAAGTTTCTTAATTAGTTGCCCACTGTAACACCAGGAGCTTCAGCAGATGCCCAGGGCCCACTCCCAGTAGCCTGCCCACTGAAATCCCTACGGTGCCCTCCATTAAATCCTGCTCTGACTAGGAGGTGGATCTTTAGAAAGAGCCAAATATGGGTTACATTTGGAAGGGAAGGGGGGACAGAGTCAGTGTAAAGACAGATGAGAACTCAGCCAGCTCAGCAGCCTGGCAGAAGTAAAATGGAATAAACTGAGAGTTGGGCTATAGGAAAGAAAAATGGGTGTGCAGTCTCAGTGTTGTCGTATAAAAGGGGGTAGTGGTGACAGTGGCATCTCCAGGAATGACCAGTTTATGGTTGCACTGAAGGCTGACACTAAGATTTTCTGATTTAAGGAAAAAAAAAATAGCACCGATATTCGGATTTTTTTTTCATATACATTCTCCAAATTTTAAAATGTTGGTAACTAATTAAAATGCCTTTAGAACATTGAGTGTATTCAGTGGTAGAGCACTTGCCCGGCATGCATGAGGCTCTGGCTTTAACTCCCAACACGGTCAAAAACTTATTTCTTTAAAAATATCATGTGAGACCTTATTGGGTGGGTCAGATAGACTAGATCTGAGGTTAGGATAGCAGCCTCCTGAATTAGCCTGCTCTTCCTCTTTTGGTGAGCAGAGGCAAACGTAGTGGACAAGGGAGGTTTTCTAGAACAGAAGCCAGATTCATAAAGCACACAATTAGACAGGGTTTGGCTATAAAAATGTGTGTTTCCGAGTCTTGGCCTCTGGGGCATTTTTCACCCTGTGGTGATTTCGTATGAGTCAGGGTTAGGGCGGCATGGCTGTAGCTACAATTAGCGTTAGCCAGAGGCCATCGAGCTGTCCCTGACATTTTCCAGGGACACGTGAGCCACTGGTGGTGCCCTGCGCTTGGGTTTATTGATGCTTTCTCCCTGAGCTAATGCCGCCGCCAGATGCCATCCTAGGGATTTGTGCTTTGTTTACTTTCTGATAGTAGGGCCTCAGCAGGGGAAGGCTTTCAGTAATGGATTTCTTTTTAGGTCAGTAGTGCTATGTCCAGAAAGGGGGTGGGGGAAGAGGTGAGTTTAATCAATGGGACAGTCACCCAGCGAGCAGGGGAGGGTGACATATTCACACTGGGATCTCCCCCACCTCATACCTGTCTCCACCTCCGCCTAAGCTTAGTTTCCCCAAATTAAGCGCATGCATTTCACCTTCCTGGAAACGGTCTCTGTTCCCTTTTTTCCTCTAGCTTCTCCCTGGCTCTCAACCTGTTAATCACCATACCTGATCACCATGAGCTTTCCCCCTACTCCTTTTCGGTGCTTAGCAACTGGGGCCAAGGCTTACTTAGATTCCTTTGTAGGATTCAGTCATCTAGCTCCCTGCCTGCTGTACCTGAGGACCTAGACAGAGACGATAGCACTTCTCCCCCACATATCCCAGCATCCTTGCGACTAAGCTGGGTCATACCAACGGTTCTGGTGCCCAGTCGACAACAAGAGAGGCTTCTTCTACTTTCCTGATCTGGAGATGGGTTGCCTAAAACAAGATGCATCCATCACAGATCTCCAGACCGCTGACTGGAAGAGAGCCTTGAACAACTCTTACCACATTCGATAAGAGTAAGACGCAAAGACTGCTGGGACTGGAGGCTTTGTCGTTGTAGCGGGTCTGGAAATGGTGGTCCTGAGGTCTCTGTGTGCCAGATATCTTCTATACAAATAAAACTGAAAAAGGGGAAGATGTGGGGAAGCAAAAAGGGGACGCTCGCAGTGTGTACAGCTTTGGAAGTGTAAACAATAGGGACAGGAAGAGGACACCCAGCTCCGCAGATCCAGTGCCAGATTTTCCACCCAGAATTGCTAACTGGGGAAGGTGTTAATGGCCCACAAGTTTCCAGCATAAATCTGAAGTGTGATGGCTCTTGGCAGAGGGACCCACTTACTTCCAGCTCTGCCTACAGGGTAAACAAGAACTCCTGAGCCACATCTGACAGGGACACAGGGGCTCTGTTTAGTGAGCAGCTTGTAATAGAAGCTGACTGTGTTATGTAGGGACACATCATTCTAGATTTCATTTCTGTCTCCTCAGTCACTCTGGCCAATTTAGAGACTGTGCGTGGCTGACTTGCGGAGGATTCCGTTCCTTGGGATAACAACTGGGTGTTAAAACACAAACTAATTAATTTTGCCTTCCCAAATGAGGTTAGCTGGGTGCATCCAGAGAGTTGTATTGACAATGCACCTTTAATATCCTAGTCTTGAGATTTTAATTAGAAGGCAAAGTAATCTCAAAGAAGGCAGTAATTATTTTTCCAATTGGCCACCCCAATGACTGTGACAGTTAAGCACCGTATTTTATAAGCATGGACAACAATCAATGATGATTGCCAAGATCTTTTCATCTTTAAAGTGCCTCCTTCCGTCCCTGGATTTTTGGATAGGGTATGTGGTGAGAATAGCGGCTGCCACTGGTTAGCGGTTGTCTCCCCATAAGGGACAAAGAGGACTTTCCCCAAGAAGCTAGTAACACTGTGGGACAGGGACCGTAATGTCCTTGAGGGGTAGGAGTGTCTCACAGGGAGATGTGAAGGGCACTTGGTGATGCTTTGTGTAAGCCTGGCAGCAGAACATGGAAAGGAATTCACCAGCTAGGCAACTGCACCCCCATCTTCTGCCTCAGCACCTTCAGCCCTGATCTGAAGGTACCACAGCTCATTGCTGTCCTTTCCTTGGGTATACACTGAGGTTTCTTTCACACCCTGGTTTATCTCAAGATAAATCTGCCCATTCCGCATAACAGGTAAGTTCTGGCTTTTATCTTAGAATCTGGGGTTGTTGTCAAGAGTTGGTAAAAAATTCAGTTGGTAAAGTACCTGCCTTGCAAACATGAGAACCCAAGCTTAAACCCCCAAAACTGAGGGTTAGCCTAATCTTTGAGTCTTGAGTCCTGTGCTGAGACACTCCCTCAAAAAAACAAAACAAAACAAACAAACAAAAAAAAAAACAAAACAAGTAGGTGGTTGATAATCGAGGAAAGGCACCCAAGGTTGGCTTAGATACACACATATGGATGCATATTTACACACACACACACACACACACACACACACACACACACACACACACACACACTACTGAAGCCACGAGAATGAGGGAGGCTTCTAGTCTCTAGGTATCCAGGCTTACTTACACCAGTATTCTACCTAAGCTCACGTATACCTGAAACATGACTGGACTACCAAAAGTTTCAGTGACTCTATGAGTACAGGACAAAAGCAATGGCTAGTCAGGTTGGATACACCAGTGATCTGGGCCTGCAAACTGTCCTCATTACGACTCAACTGCAATTGCAGCATCTTGGTTTCCGACAAAGCCCTTTCCTAAGGTTTATTGGTCAACTGCTCTTGAATGCTCTCAGTTGTTCATGCATCTCCCTGATGAAGCCTTCGGAACCTCCCTGATGGCTTTGGTTCTGTGTGCTGCTTCCCCTACCACAATGCTTTATTTGCCTCTCATTTCCTCCCTTCTCAATTCTGTAAGGAAGTTGATTGACTTCCTATGTCAGTGTCACCCTAGATCCTAGCATAAGGCACACATGAAGTACACACTTCCCAAATCTCCAGTGATGACTGGCACGTTGAACTCATGGGTCACCGTGGGGGCACGCCAGGAGAGGTGCGTGGGCTCACTCAGCTTTATCCAACGCATCCAGGTGGACCAGGACTGTGCAGGCGACAGCTAACACCAGTGTAGACAGCACATTGTCCCAGCAAAGGAGTAAAAACCATGATGCTGGTTATTTGAGGGGTCCCTCCTGTTACAGCGCCTTGCATGTAGTGAGACTGTTTTTCAGACTTAACTCTCACCTGTAACCCTAGAGGGCTCCGGAAAGACAATTTGTTGAGCTTAAATTTGTGGCCAGATTCTAGAGTTTAAACTGATGCCACCTACAAACAGATCTTATTCAATCTTGTTCATAACCAAAGGAATCCAGTTCCGAACAATAATCAGCTGCCAGTTTTCAGTGGCTTGGTAGAGATGACAAATGTTGATAGGACATAGTCTGGAGAGGTTCTGGGAAAGCAGGTACCTTCAGTAATTGTAGATGAAAGTAAATTGGTACCTGTTGCTAGGGAGGAGACTTTGGCGCTATCCATAAAAATCAACAAGGCATGTATCCATCTCCCCGTTTAGAAGACACGTCTAAAGAGCAAGCCCACAGATGCATAGGCGTTAGCAGAACTCATCGTAAGTGATGGATGGATGGATGCCTAATTACTGCAGCCAAGACTGGGAACAATGCCTTTGCCTGCACAGGTGATACGCCAGATGTACCATGTCTGGCCAGGCAGCTTTGTGGGACCACGAGGTGGTGTGTATCCATATGGAATAATTTTGGGAGTTTAGAAAGGTGTGAGGGAACACACATTCCCCATGTGAGAAAAGAGACATAGATACCAAGAGCCAGTTTCACTGCTTGCCTCCTAGAGGAAGACAAGAGATGAGGAGTTTAACTTCCTATCAACCAAACTTCTCTCATATAATTTAGATTTTTCTTTTTATAATGTGCACTGTTATGTAACACACACACACACACACACCATTAAAAATGAATGAGGCTGGGAGATATTTCAGTTCTTAGCATGGAGATGTGAGCCTGAACTCTAGAGCCTGTGTTTAAAAAGTCGGGTGTGGTGGGACATGTTTGTAATCCCAGTGCTGGGCAGAGATAGTCAGGGAGACCCCTGAGGTTTGCTGGTCAACCAGTCTAGTTTAATTGGTGAGCTTCATTTTCCAGTAAGAGACTGGGCATGGGGAAAAATGTGGATGATTCTTGAGGAATGACATCTCTGGTACACCCTTACACACACACACGTACCCACATACATACACCATCACTATCCACCACCACACAAGCACATACATGTACACAAATAGATAAATGCCCAGTATTACAGACTGTCTTTCTCTTCTATAGATGGTACTTCCAGAAAGATAACTCTAGTTCCTTGATTACCTGCCCACTGGAGCAGACTGGGACCAGCAGAGAGAAGGATGTGGAATAGGAATGCACACTCTAGCCTGGGGTGGCATCCCCGGAAAGAGTGTCGTCTCTGTGCTGGGGTGTCCCTTTGTTCTCTGCAGCTTCCACCCTCTCACCCAGCCCCCTTTCTGGCCTCTAGGCTTCTGTTCACAGCGACAGGTGGCAGGGCCCCCTCCCTTGACTGTCCCTTCTAAGCCCTGGCAGGAGGGGACCTGACTCAGAGCCATCCCAAGACCAGGCTCAGCATTGCTGGTACTTAATTCGTCACCAGTTCACAGGGTGTCTGATGTGGGATTTCCTGCTATATGCTGTGATTACCATTGATTAATAATGAACACTGCTTTGGACCTATAGCAGGGCAGAACTTAGTTAGGCAGGGAAAGGTAGGTTGAAGCTGGGAGAAAGGAGGCGGAGTTAGGGAGAAGCCATGTAGCCCTGCTGGAGACAGGCGCTGGAAATTTGCAGATAAGCCACTGCCTCCTGGCGATACACAGATTAATAGAAATGGGTTAAATTAATATGTAAGAGTTAGCCAATAAGAAGATAGAGCTAATGGGCCAAGCAGTGATTTAAATAATATGGTTTCTGTGTGATTATTTTTGGGTCTAAGCTGCCGGGCAGTCGGGAAACAAGTGGTCTTTCCTTGCAACAAATTACTAGCGGCTTCCTTACTACAGGTGTCTGCTCAGGACAAGCAGGCCGATGCCCCACCCAAGGCGTGGCCCTCTCTGTAGGTCACAGCCTCCCTTGTTGTAATTGAATTAGAACCATTCATGACCAGCTGCTGAGGAGTTTTCTCACTTACTGTGCCACGCTCAACTGCCTGGCTGGCTGTCCACTCTGCTACTCTCGTTCCTGACCAACAACAGCAAGCCAGGGCACTGGGCCACTCTGCTGGCTCTCAAATCTTTTGGGAGAGCTGCTCCGCCTGAATCTTTCTTGGTATTCGAAGGTAAGCTCTGCCAGTTCCAGGCTTTCCACAGTGTTCTCTGCTTCTTGCAATGCCCAGGTCACTATCTGGAGTGGGGTATAACTGTTAGGGACTGAATTGTATTCCTCAGATTCATTGGTTGAAATGTGTCCTAACTCTCAATATGTTGTCATGTGACCTTATTTGATGATAAGATCTCATAGAAGTATCCAAATTAAAATTAGTCATAGTCAAATTATAAATAGTCAAAATTAGGATGGGCTTTAATCCAAGATACATCCTTGTAGATGGAAACATTCGTGCCCACCGAATGTGAAGACAGCCTTCCTCTGACAAAGAGAGACCAAGATTCATGTTTCATAGCCCTCACAGGGGACCGACCCTGCCTACATTTTAATTTTTGGGTGTCCAGCCTCTAGAGCTATGAGACAATCCATTTCTACAGTACTTCGACCAGGCAACCCTCACAGAACAATGTATCAATTCTGTGCGAATGACATGGATTCCCCTCCTCACAGCCCCAGAAAGGGAGCTCACTCTGCCCAGCCATTTCAAAAGATACTGAATTCCTCATTTCTTAAAGGCGCTACCTTGTTGCCGAGGCTGTCAGGTGTTGGGATGTTTTTACCGTGGGCCAGATGGTTTCCTCCCCCAACCCCTTTCTCTCACCTGCCCTGCAGCTTCACAGGCTCAATCTAGTGGTCTCTTAAGGGCTCTATTTCACCAGCCTAAAGCACCCTGGGAGCCTTTAAGTGTCTGATGAGAGCCGCTGACTGAAGGAAGATATTCTCGTGCTCCCTAGCTCCTTCGCTCCCTAGCTCCTTCTCTCCCCAAAACGTTTCAAGTCCTTGATTTTTCTGCTATTGTGGTCCTTTTGCAGTTGGGTACCCCCAAGTACATGTGACTCTTCAAGTGGGATCTGGCCACGCAGAGTAACAAAGTGATCCCTGACCTCCCTACCATGTAAAAGATGTCAAAACATCCTTTGCTGTGTCCCGAGAGCATGGGAACCTTTGGGGTTATCCATCCATCCTCTCAGTTTCAAGACACCATTGTTTTCTGCCTAGCTGGAGAGTTTGGGATTTGTCAGAATTCTCAGTTTCTTCCCTTTGATTGGCTTAGGTTTCACTCTGAGACTCTGAATATTGAGACTTCTGCTAAAATCATCTCACTTGCGAATTTGCTAAGTGAGCCACTGGCAAAAATGGAGACGGGGTCTGAGCCTGGCTGCTAGGGTCACAGAGGTCGCGATGAGGTCAATATAAACGTATGTGACAAATGAGTGTCCTCGAAGGGTCGTTGGTCATTAGAGAATGGTTGGTCGGTCTGGCATGGCTATGGGGAAGTGGTGGTAGGATATGTAGACATCCCAATCTTATATAAGCAGAGACCAACTCTGGCTCCTCTTTTCTCATCTGTAAGAGAGACACTTTGCCTAACATCTGAGTCTTGATTTCCTTCTGGGTCAAAGGTATTCTATCCACAAGGCTGTTCCAGCAGAAAGCTAACATTTGCCCCTTTTATTCTCCTGATTGTTAAACAGGCCGCACGCAGCTTGCCACGAGGAGCCTCATCACCACAGCTGACTGACACTCTGTGTAAATAAAGGGACTCCGCAGATTGAGCATACCTGTTTGCTCTCCCTACAATCAGGGACCCTGGGACAGCACACCGTGATATTTTCTGGTGAACACTCCTACTTGCAATGTTTCTTTCTACCTCTCTTATGAATCCCTGGATGGATAATCTTTGAATAATCTTCCTAAACTGGGCTCATGGTTGTCTGTAGTTTTCCTACATCTAAAAACAAATCAGAGTCAAGATGACTGCCCCCATTGTCCTTCCAGTGCAGCTCAGTTTAGAAGAGGCCATGGTCAGCGGCTCAGAGGACCTAAAATTGTGGTGTCAACTGGTCTTCATTTATTGATGGCAACGGTTCTGAAATTTAAGCCATGCACCAGAATCAGGCGGACCTGTTAAAACAAAGATTGGTGTGCGTTTTCCTACGCCTTGCGGTTCTGAGCGTCTGAGGTGACGTGAGCATTCTGCCTCGCTAACAAACACCCAGGTGATGCTGATGCTGTTCATCCAGGGTTTATTTACATCGAGAGCCACTGGGGCGGCAAATGGAACTGCAGGTCAGAGATCAAAGATCACCTCACTTTGTCCAGGCCACAGATCCACCACCACCGTCTTTGCGGAGAAAACAGGAGTTGAGGGTTTGTTTTACCTCTGCATTTTGTTTTTATTGTCTTTTGGTAGTGCTGGGGATCGAACCCAGAGCTTCACATATGCAAAGCAAGAGTACCACACTCCCAGCCTATCTTTGTCCTTGGTAGCCTCAGTATCATCTTCCTCTATTGTTTGCTTGTTTGTTTTGTTGTCTGCCTGAAAGATAATGCATTTTTTTGTGTGCTGTTATTGCTTTTCTTAGTACCTCTACAAGCTGAAGCCCATTTTGGCTTTGGTAGTCTTGACTTTATTCTTCTAGAGTTCCTTTGCCGTTTCCTGGTCACGTGCACTAGAAGTAAGCAGAAGCAGATGAAGAGCAATGGAAGGGTCCAGAATCTGTCCCTTACGAGGCGGCCTTGGGCAAATGGGTTACTCTATGAGGCTCAGTTTTTCCATCTTTAAAATGGGGATAATGGGACTAAGTCTAGTCTTGTGATTACATGGGACAAGGCTCAGCTTGGCGTCTGGCCCCTAAGCATAGTAGCTATGATAGCATGTGCCCCACATCTATTTTTCCATTTTTCATTTCGGTTCTGCCACAGCACATTCAGAATGTGTGATGGAACTGTTGACGTCTACGCATGTTTGCTTCTCTTCGGAAGGCTGTCTCATGTGCAAAGAAACAGCCAGGTGAGTCAGGGAAGACAAACCTATCTGGTCCGGGGATAAGAAGGTTTTAAGAAGATAGTATCCCACTAGATGCTATGTGTGTTGCAAATCTGAAGTGTTTGGACAGTTCACCTTGTCCTGACTGTTGGGAAAGCTGCCCCAGGCCCTGGATAACTGTGGTGTGAACACAGAATCTCTACGCCAGGGCGATGCTCCCAGGCCCACTGATCTTCTCCGGCCCCTGCAGATCTGGACATGAAGAGGCACAAATCCCCACTGCACCTGATACACTGGGAGGCAGATGGCACGGTTCTATTCTTGGTTGGGCGGCTTACTGGCTGGGTCACCTTGTATGAATGGATCACTGGACATTCCTGAGCGTTAAGAAGCGAAGATACTGGCATGCC
The DNA here is from genome assembly GCA_025134845.1 of Neodon shergylaensis. Classification (NCBI taxonomy): domain Eukaryota; kingdom Metazoa; phylum Chordata; class Mammalia; order Rodentia; family Cricetidae; genus Neodon; species Neodon shergylaensis. Next base: position 6,067,556 of record JABTXL010000003.1, on the reverse strand, counting down.
TCAAAAGTCGCCTCTCCTTGGAGATCCTCACCAGCAGCGCGAGAGTGCCGGATTCTCCAGGTCCTCACAGACGTGTGTTGTCTTCTGGCCACTTTATTAATTTGTTTGATGACAGCTATGCTTCTAGGTGAGAAGTGGTACCCTGCTGTGGTTTTATGCTCTCTGCAGTCATCTGCAATCCTGAATGGCTTGTCATATGCTAATTATCCATTTGCTTGTCTTCTGTGGAGAAGTGTCTATTCAAATCCTTCTCCCATTTTCTGAACTGGGTTGTTTGTGCTTCTGCTGTTAACGCAGTAGGAGTTCTTTACAGGTCCTGGATGTTCATCCCTCACCAAACTTACTACCTCCAAATATTTCTGCCTATTCTATAGGTTTTCTTTTTCACTTCCCCAATTGATCATCACTTATACACAGTCGGTCCCCTGCCTTCTTCTCCACCATCCCTTGGACATTTCTCTCATGATTTCACTCTGCACCCCTTGCAAATATGTTCCTTCAGTTTTCAGTGAACCCCAGGTAAGGCCAGAGATGGAGGCAAGTCCTTTCCCAGGGACACAGGCTGCCCACTTTCTCACCCCAAGGCATCTCTTCTTTTCCCTCCTCTCCTGGCTCAGAGCTGGAGGTGGGGCAGCCCACCTGTTGCTCCTGCAGTATTCCCTCTTGGACTGCTGGCAGAGAGAGCTGCCTTCTTCCCGGGATCAACAGCCTGTTTGTTTAAAGGGCTCATTACTGCTGCTTAATGCTATTTTGACAGATGAAAGTGAGTCAATTAGAACTAAAAATAGCTCTGGCTGCAGAGATTTCTTCCAGGTGGCTGCCTGGCCCATCCAAAGGACTTTTGCTCTTGTTGCAAAAGTTGTCTGCCCCAGGTTATCTTCCAGAACCTCCAAATCAACTCAGGAGGGGCCTCCTTCCAGGAATAAAAGGCCTTCAAGGCTTGGGGCCTAAGCCCCGGAGAGCGAGGTTGCTCTGACAGGCCCACTCTGACAGAACTCAGTGAAAAGATGCTGAAGAGGTTCCCTGGGGCTTCCGTGTCCCTCTGGAACAAGGGTCACTCTGTCCTTCCACCCTCAAATGTGGCTACCCTTGTGGTTTGTTTCTTGAGATCTGTCGTAGGACCGGGATATTCCCTGTGATCACACATAACAAAATACGTCCAATTTTGGTCATAGCCATGAATGTCTTAGGGTCACCTTTTTTCACGAGCATGGGTTCTATGAAGGGGATTCAGATGGCTTTCCAGTTATTACGTTGAGGTGCCACCGAGGAGCATTGCCATGTGCCTCAGTTGGCAAGAAATCAGTCCTGGGGAGCTTCCACTGTCTTTGGAGTAGGGCTGTGATTGGCCCGTTGGTTGGGTGGACAGTTGGATAGGTCAGTAGGTGACACATATTCCTGACAGACATATCAAATCTATATCTAGGCAAGTACCCAATTCCTCAGAATCTACTCCTGCCCCACCACCCAGGCTTCCCTAGGTTCTCTCATATGCTAGAATATAGTACCACCATCCACCCATGTACTTAAGCTCTGACCCCAAAATGATGTGCTGAGAGATGCACTCAATACCATCTGTCCCCAGTGCTCCGTCCCCAGTGCTCCGTCCCCAGCCACCATCTGACTGCACCTTTGCCCAGAACCGTCCAGACAAACTATTCCTGAGTTTCCGACTAACAGCAATTAGGAAAAACACAGGTACTGTTTTTTTTTTCTTTCTTTCAGGATTCTAAGATTTGGGGGTGACTTCTGACCCTGTCATAGATAACTGGAACCAAGGGAGTGAGGGCTTACCATCCAGCTCTGCTGCCTGCTGTGACCCAAAGTGTGACCCCAGGAAGTATCCTGGCTCAGAGCCCTGGGGGGTGGGCCTGTGCCTGGTCTCACAGTTAGGAAGAAATAAGCAGGAAGTTAGGAATTACCAGTCTGGCTGGGCTGCTGAAAAGCCCTACTGGTTCAATGTGGATTTAAACAATTTTTTTTCTTTTTTTTACTGTTTTGAGACAGGGTCTCATGCAGCCCAAGCAGGCCTTAAACTCACTTTGTTGCTGAGAATGACCTTGAATTTCTGATCCTCCTGCCTCCCTCCAGAGCTTTCAGTCACCACGCCCTGGTTGTGCAGTGCTGGGGACTGGACCCAGAGCTTAGTACAAGAATGAGGGATGGTGGTGACAACAGTGTTAACAATGACAGTGCATCTGTATTAGTTGCTGTCCAGATGTTATTTCATTTAGTCTTTACACTCCGGCAATGTTACCCTTCCCACTCCCGATTACTGATGAGGAAATTAAAGTCTACAGTGCTTCGGGTGACATGTTGAAGTCAAAGCCATTTGCTCCTGGTGGAAACCACCTACCTGAGATGGTGGGTATGTGACAATACCTGTCACCGTCTTCCTCCCCAAGTCCATTGCATCTGTTCACATCGAGCCTCAAAGCAACCTCCAATTACTTTCTTAAGAGCACAGGGATTAGGGAGCTCACCCAGATGAAACCCATCTGCCAACCGCCCTCATTGCTGATAGAGCTTCCAGAAAGGCCAGGAAGCTCGCTAAGAGCATTCAACTAACCGTGTGGAGATGGAAGCGCATCTGAGAGGCAGCCCTGTTTACCACGCACACCCAACCCTCGGCAAACGATGCCGCACTCACCCTCGGACCGCGTGCAGCAGGCGCAGGGAAGGGTAGGCCGTGCGGACGTTGACGTGATGCTTCAGGATGAGAGTGTTGACCCACTCCACACGTTCTTTGCCGCCCCGGGCCATAAAGGCAGGTATCCAAAGGATGCTGCCATTGAGGCCACGCAGCCGCTGCAGCAGCTTCTCCCGCCACGTGGCGTTCACCAGGTCCTCAAAGGCCCGCTGGATGACTGAGGGGTTCATAGTCACTAGGTCTGTCTTGAGGCCCACGTCCCGGGCATACTCCTGAACTGGAGCCAGGTTGCACCTGAGGGATAAAAGGCAACCTGGTCATTTGGGATGGTCCTTCTGACATGAACTTTACCCTGCCCCTTGCCTCTTCTTGCTTCTTTCTTTCTCCTCATAGATGCATCACGGGTACTTGACTGGTCCCAAGCATTTCCCATCTCTTCCTTCCTGTCTCATGTTTACCGAACCCCTGTCATATCCTTAAACACAAAACGCCACTGGAGGTCAATGTCTAAAAGAGGAAGCACAGTGTTGGCCCTCAGCCCCACAACGAGGTCGCTCTCAGTAGGTGTGCCCTGGCCCATTAGGTGACACCTTAGAGTGGAGACTCAGAAGAGAGATTTCCAGGTTCAATACTCGGATCTGACACTCTCTACCTATGTGGTGACTTTCTCAGCCTCTCTGCGCTTCCCGTGAGGCTTCCATGACTTTGGCTGGTGGCAGAGACCACAAGAACAGTGGGTACTCAGGATGCTGCTGGACCATAACGAGAACATAACCCATGGTAAGTGCTGTCATCTTTCTATCAGGGGTAGGGGACTATCAGGCGTCAGAGCGGGGAAGGGAAATCTAAAGGACGGATGAGCAAAAGAGCAGTGGTTGATAGCAACGGAAGAAGAGCTCGTCTCCAGTTTGTAAAGTCAGAAGATTCCCACAGAGACTTGTTAAAAATAGGATTCCCTGGGTCCTGATTCAGCAAGCCGCAGAACTTAGGAATTTATATGTATATATGTATATGCATGTGCATACATATACTTGCTAAAAATCTCTTCCTCTTTGGGTTCCAAGCAACTTAAAAGCACGATGCTATGGAATCTGAGGCACAGGAAATTTGCCCGAGAGCAGGGAATGTGAAACAGCATGGGTATTCAGAGGAGGGATGTGAATTGGTCTGACTAGCACGGATTCCATTTGTGAGACAGGGAACAAGAGGGAAGTCAGATGAGACATCAGAGGCTGGATATGCAAGGACTTGTCTCCAAAGGCGGTAGGAAGCCATCTGAAGGATGCTGGGGAATGAGCAAATGGGCCCATCTGTATCCTGCTATCTCTTGCTGAACCAGTCAGCCTGCCTATTCCCCGGAAGGACCTGCCTTTGGTCCCTTCCTCCAGAGTTCTGGCCCAGATGTCAAAGGGCCCCTGGGACTGAGTCTGCAGGCAGGAAGCGCTTACTGTCTTCCCTGGAGACCTGGATGGGAAGAACAATCTTTGGATCAGTGGGAATTAATGGAGAACCCAGAGCAAGTATGTGCAGTGTGGAGGCTGACGGTGTGTCAGTGAGGGGCCAGGCGCCATCGCTTCACAGAGTAACACAGACACCATTTGCCTTTAAGCAACAACCTCTCTTCTTTGCCTGGGGAAGAAAGCCGGTTAAGTGGATAGCACACTGGCCTCGCTGAGTCCTGGGCTACACTGGCCACTTGGCTAGTATTTTCTCCCTCCTACAGGTCAGTTTATTTTTACTGTGAACTTGTATTAATAACCCCATTTTAGAGACAGAGGAAGGAAGTCCTCAGCTACCTATTAACTTGCCCAAACTCCCTGAGCCAGGAAGGGAACTATTAGGATTTGGAAGCTTGTGATCTCTTGGGAGCCTCATCCCACCCAACACCTAGTCTCCATCCCTTGCCTCAGCTTTGTCATCTCCGGCTATGGCTAAATATTATTGGGACAAGAAATGCCAGGGACCTCTTCAGATGCCCCTGCTCCATGCCACAGAGAGTGGGAGATACTTTCAGCACAGTGGCCTGTCTGGGGCCACCCATATCTCCCGATTACTCCAAGGCCAGCTGAGCCATGCTTCTGAAACTTAAATTCCCCGCCCCCCGTCAGGCTCACTGGAGACCGTCACTGCTAACTGTAGCATGGCAAAGGAGGCAGCACAGGTTGAGTGGGTGTCAAGCAGATTTAAGGGCTGCTCAGGTGGTGGGGAATACACTGATTGATTACTAACATAAGGACCAAAAAGACCTCCGCTGGAAGAGATATCAGCATATTTGTGCCCTCTGAGGGCAGGGCCGTTCACAGCAGTGGCTTCACAACCTACATGGGGTTGGAGTGGGGAGTGGGGAGGGGTCTGTGGGACTCAAGCTTGCCCAGTGATATGTCTTAGTGAGGACATTGCCACTAGGCATGTGTGGGGGCGGGTCGTGGGGGGGGGTGAGCAGTTGAGACACGTGTGGCCTCTGGAAATGTTCCTTCCCACTGACATAGAATACATGAATTTTCTTTCATTTAAGTGGGGTCAAGTCCTTTCTGACTTTGGCTCTGCCAGAGGCTCTCTTGTTCAAAGAGAATTCTAGGGGAAGAAGCTGCACAGCAGACAGGCCTGGTTTCTGGCAGGAAGGGAGCTGGACCCTTTCAGAAATAACTGTATCTACAGGTACATGTAGAGTAAGCCTCAAGATGAGGGGGGCAGTTGTGGCTTCGAAGCCAGGCTGCCAGCTCCACAGCCTAACCCTATTGTGTAGCTAGTCACCGGGATCTGGGCCATCCGTGCCTCAGTTTCCTCACTGGGAAGGACAGTGCTGAGAGTTAAATAAACTCATAGGTGTGCACAGGCCAACACCAAATGCCGTAAACATGCTATTACTAACACGCTGAGGGGACAGCCTATCTAAAGGGTCTATGCTGATGGTGATTTCCCCATATGTATGCGTGTGTGTGTGTGCGTGTGCGTGCACGTGTGTGTGTGTTGCTAAGAAGGAAGCTGAGAATGGCATCTCTCCTCATCCTGGCATTGTAGTCTTGTGTCATCCTCTCAGGCCTAGCTGACCCGGTCATCTCTGTTCCCAGAAGCTGGCGTTGCAACCAGCATCTGCTCAATATAGCCTCCCAGACTTGCTTCCCCATCCTTCCCCTTGTGGTCTGCTCTTCCTTGTGGGAGGTGGTGCACACTGCAAGTTCACTGTGTTCCACGTGTCTTGAGACCTACTAGGACTCCTGGAGTCCTGTTCCCCGTAGTTTTCTGAGAAAGTGGCCACGTCCTGTGTGTCCCTCACATGGAGTGGGGCAGAAACATAAATGAGGAAAACTAATTTTGCAGACTTTGATAGGTAGAGACAGGCATCCGTTAGGAGGGACTGTTTCAGTATTTGGCATTGGCGTGTAGGCCTGTGGAGCCCTCCTGTGCAGTAGGCACACCTTGGCCTGGAGATCAAGGCACAGCTACAAAAAAAACCTATCATTTCAGGAGCTCGCTGTCTGGGGTAAGGTAGTGCAGTGGAGACACAGGGTTTATAGAGAATAAATACTCAATGTCCCATCATGTGGGGGACACAGGGCATGCCCACGTATGTTATTTCACCTAACATTCATGACATCATGTTCTTCTGATTGTGTGTGCTTGTGGGTATGGGGTCAGCAGAGCATGCTGAAGCCTAGGCTCTCTCTTCTTGCATACATTCGTTATTGCATCTTGCATACAATTCGTTGCTGCGTCATGCATAAACCCCCCTTATGGTCTTTTGGGAAACACAGAGACTCAGGCTTTCTTCATATCTCATGCCTCTGTATTTCAATAAGCCAACAGCTATGCATCCACATTAAAGTGTGGAGAAAGCTGGTTTAGCATCTGGAGAGGCTTCATCACAGAAGGAGCCTAGAATCAGCCAATGCAACCCAAACATTTCACAGATGAAACCAAGGCCCAGGAAATGGGAGTGTTCTACTCCAAGTCACTTGACAAGTGATCACTGGAGCCAAGACTGAGCTTCAGAATCCACACTGGGAACTATGGGCTGACCCTGGCCATGACTTCTAGAAATTCTTTTTCATTCAGTTTGGAAACTCAGCTCATAGGAGAACGCGAAGCATCTTCAGGGTGAATCTTTTCTCCACAGTTAGGAGTGGGGCTTAGTGTGGCTTGGGAAGCTGACTGTCGAAACGCATTACTCTGCCTGTCCTGCAAGAGTTATGTGAGGAGCCGGGCGGTGCTGGTGCACGCCTTTAATCCTAGCAGAGGCAGAGGCAGGCGGATCTCTGTGAGTTCGAGGCCAGCCTGGTCTACAAGAGCTAGTTCCAAGACAGGAACCAAAAGCTATGGAGAAACCCTGTCTCAAAAAATCAAAAAAAAAAAAAAAGAGTTATATGAGGTTGGAGAGACTTCCTCACTGTTGGCTGCACCCTGGAGGAGAGCTGACCCCGGGAGGAGGCTTTGCCCCGTGTCCTCCATTTTAACAGCCATGCTCCTACCCCTCACCTCTCTGGCTTCCAATCAGACAAGTTCCACACATTTTTCCTTTCTTTTCTTTCCCAGACCCTCTCTTTAGACTGGAGGGTTTGGAAATGTAGGGACAGAGCTATTGGCTCTGCTAGCCACAGAGAGACCTGGTCAGGGAGAACAAAAAGGAAGTAACTGGTACCCAGGCTTTTGAACACCTCCAGTCTCAGGGGATGCAGGAGTGATTATACTCATTTCTTCCCATGTCCTCAGGTTCAGGGAACTCGCTGGTCATGATGCTCCCAAAACCCCAGAATGAGAGATTCTCTTTGCACAAGGGCAGTCCTAACAGCAATGTGAGATGCGACACACATTTCTGCCAGGGCTGGGAGCACTTTGGGATGAAACTTGAGGCACCATGTGTCCTACTTTTGTCTAGAAGACAGCGATACCTTGTTTTTGAGTTTGTATGGCTCGAGGGTTAGGTGTCAGGTCTATGGTTAATTGTCACAATGTACCCAGTGATGGCAAAACAAGAGCCGATGTCACAGAGAAAATGACTGTTGAGTTTCTTTATCACGCTTCATTTCCTAGGTTTTGACTACAGGATACTAAAGTTACAGGTGGAATACACCTTCCAGAATACTGGGGAGACTTTTATGGCCCTGGCACAGGAACTACCCATCCAGATTTTCTTAATCCCCTTTGTGCCAGGCTCTGTCTAGTGTTCAGAGAACAAGCCCTTTCTGTAAGGGCCAAACAACAAATATATTCAGCTTTGCAGGCTGTGTGCACTCTGTATTGCTTTAGCAAAACATCCCAGCTTTGCCCAGAAAGCTAAAAGGATGAGGGTGGGCCTGAGTGGCTGTGTTATAATAAAGTTTTATTTACAAAGCATATGGAGGGCCATAGTCTGCCCACCTCTGAACTCTTCTTTCTGATTCCCAATCTTATAATCCAGAATCACCTGGACTCTCTGGGTCACACAATGCTCCTGTCCTGTCCCTGTAGTGACTTAATAGATTAGATGTGCATTCTGATTGGAAATAAGGATCCCTGTGATGAATCTTCATTGTCAATCTGATTGAATTTAGAATCCCCTGGGAGACACACCTTTGGATATGACTTTGAGGAACTTTTCAGAGAGGTTTGACTGAAGAAGTAAGCCCCGCCCCGAATGTTGTTGTTCTATCCTAAGGGCTGGGTCTCCAGGCTGAATAAAAAGGGGAGAAAGGAGCTGAGCACAGACATTTATCTCTGTTTCTTAACTGCAGATGTAATCTTACCAGATGCCTTATGCTCTTGCTGTCACGCCTTCTCCATCATGATGGACCCTCAGACCATGTGTGCAAACAAGCCCTTGCTCCTTTAAGTTGCGATTTTCAGATGTTAGGGTGCAGTGATGAGACAGATCACTAATGCTCCCCCAAAGCAAGTATGACAAGCAGTGAAAGTTGAGAACAGGAGGCACCTGACAAATACGTTTTGTTTCAGTCACCTGAGTTAAATATACCTGCCACTTGGGGCCCAAACCCTTGCCGCAGATGGTTGGTTACCTTATGACGAAGCTGTGTGTGTCAATCTCCTGCCCACAGCCGCTGTTCAGCAATACCCCCGAGTTGCCCACGATGGCACAAGTCTGAAAATGCTTATTCTTCAGGGGTGAGGTTCTGGGAAGGAGTTCGTAGAGGTTCTGGGAAACATTCATTGTGCTGTCTCGATCAAAGATATAATGAATAATGTCTCCGGGCTTCAGGGTCCCCTTAAGGACGGAAATATCCTTCTCCGCATCCAAGAACTTTAAAATTTGCTTCCTGTGGAAACCAAATGAAGAAAGTCTCCATGCTCAGAGATGCTCTTAACAGGCTCAGATGTTCTACTCCATGTCACCCTGCAAGGATGCTACCACCCAGCAACCAGGTGAGCATACCCGGAGGCTCAAATGCCTTCAAGGATGCTCTCTGGCTTTGCAGAAGGCCTAAATGAAAGGGTGCTGTACCAACACCAGGAAATCTTCAGTAGTGGGCAAACCCAGCCCTTTGGCTTAGCCTGCATCAAACTGCCTGTCTTAGGGGAACTTTCATCAAACAGGGAGTCAGAGTGATGTGTGCCCTGATTCCCCCATTGGCCTCTGCTTTTCCTAGAAGGCTTCAACGGGTGGCGATGGTGGTGGTGGTGGTGGGGCAGCAGAGGTGGCAGATATGTAGATGGGTCTGTGGAACTGTGATGGGGAATCACTACTTCCACTTGTAAGATTCTGTGAGTGTAGCTTCCTGGCCTGTGCCCTGGTCCATTTTGTGGACTGCCTCTTATTTCCCTAGTGTTGTCTGGTGGGGGTTGTGAATCATGACATCTCCTTGGTCCTACTGAGATGGGATCCTCTGTGTCTGTTCAGAACAGCATGATCAAAATACATCACATCATTTTCTAGATTCTGGGATAAGTTAGATCTAGAGGGAAAGTTCTAGAAGAGCACAGGGAAAGGCAGGAAGACACTGGAGTAGGTGTCTTCATGAAATCACAAAAATTTAGCCAAACACAGCCTGTCTCTAGGAGCCTGAGCACCAGTGTGAACTCTACTTATAGAAACCTAAGGACTGGGGCAAGGATGACACCCATAGACTTGCTAACATGGAGGGGAGGGGAGAACTCCCCCAGGGCCCACGACACTAGACAAGCAAACAACCAAGGAATACTGAAAGCAGGATAGTCTCCCCAGAGAAAAGCCCTCAACTGGTTATCCAATACCAAGTGGTCAGCCCTGAAATCATATATACATATAAGCAACATACAGACCGAGCAGGTTGTGTTTATATATTTAGGACTATAAACATTCATATATAGATATATGTGTGCACGTACACACCCGTATGTAACAATATTATGAGTTTGAAATGGCGCAGACACATGATGGAGGCTGGAGGGAGAAAAGGGAAGGGGAAATGATGCAATTATATTTTAATTAAATTTTAAAAAGAACTGCTTAAGGAGCAGCGAGTCAGCAAAGTGCTTGTCATGCAAGCTTGAGGGCTTAAGTCTCATCTCGGGAACCCACATTTTAAAAAGCCAGGCACAGTGTCATGTTGCCTGTCATCCCAGGCTGGGGAGGTGAAGATGCACAGATCCCTGGGGCTCCATTGCAAGCTAGTCTAGCCTACTCAGCAGGTTCTGGGCTAATGGGAGACTGTCTCCAAGACCAATGTGGACAGCTTATAAGGAACAATGCCAGAGGGTGACCTCTGCCTTTTGCATGCTCATGCCTACATACACATGTGCGCCCACAGATGACAGACAGACAGACAGGCACATAAAACGCCTAAGCCACCAGTTTTTAAGACATGGTGGTGGTTGCAGTCATACAGAGAAAGGAGCTGGGTGCTCGGGTCAGCTGGTCTAGTTGTATCTCATACAGCAAGTCCCCATTTTGTCTTTGAGAACCAAGCCAGGGAAGCTTGTCTTCCATCCACAAATGTTGTGTGGTTTGCAAATGTGGGGCTCTTCTTGGATGTGCACATGGTCACACTGAGCCCTGAGCCTGTGGAACACACCGAGGCAAGTCCTAGGAGGGTCGCAAGTCTGTATTCTTGGAAAGGAGGAAGAATCTGGAAGCTGTGGCTGACACTGTGGAAACCTGATTCTGTGGGGGTCTGGGTCAGATGATTAATATACATCTAGGTCTGGGGTGTTCTGAGACAGCCAAGGGGGCAGCCAGCACCCCTTGGGGATGGCACGTTCCATCTTCTAGCCACTGCCCATTAGTGAGTGGAGTCTCCAGTTACTGCGCAGGGAGAAGCCACCTTGGCTGAGGACTTCTTACGTCTTAGCAGGAAACAAAAGCGACTTATTTACTCCACTTCATGAAAGACTATACAACTTGACATGCTAATATACTTTGTAAATTGCTAATATCCCTTGCAATTACTTACCCCAAAGTATTTAAAAGCAAAGAGAGTCCCCAGAAAGCTCATAAATAAATACCTCTGTGAGGGAATTAATTTCTAACTAATTATGAGAAATTACAATCAATTATTAAATATCATTCCAAATCACAGAATCTTTTATTGTGAATAATTTTGGGAACTAATTGAGTAGAGGGAGATTCCTTTTCCCTCTGGGTGGAGGCATATTGTTCCTTCTACAGTGACTGCTGTCTACAGGCTCCTTACAGAAGCAATGGTCTCCTCTTCTACACAGACAGAGTGTGTGTGTGTGTGTGTGTGCATGCATGTGTGCATCCACAACTGTGTGTGAGTATGTGTGTGTATATATACATATGTGCACCCATGTATGAGTGTGTATGTGTGCACACACACCGATATGTGTGTGCATGTGTGTGTCTCTCTATTCCTCACTGTCTTTTCAGAGTTCCTACAGGAAAGGTCCAGAAGGAGCTGATGTGGGTGGGTGCTGGCAGTAGGATTTTATCTCAGGTGCTATAATGAGGAACATGAAATACGGTGGCCAACCCAAAATATATGGCCAACTCTGAATCCCTGGAACCTGTGAATGTGATTTTACTCAGAAACAGCATCCTGGCAGATATGATTAAGGATCTTGAGATGAGATCATCTTGGATTCCCTGTGGGCTCTAAATCCAGTGACAGTGTCCAGTGAGAGATGGAGGATGAAGTTACACCGACTCAGATGAGGAGACAGAATAGATAGATATGGAGGTGATACAGCCATGGGGACATCCAGGGCCCCCAGAAGTCAGCAGAAGCAGCAAGGAGGGCTCTCCTGGAGCTGCTGGGACAGCACTCAGAACTGCAACTTCTAGAATCATCTAGGGGAGAATAACTGCTTGATTTTAGCCTTAGGTTGGTGGGGGTTGCTGCTCTGTTAGCTCCATGGTACACAAAGGAAAGGACATGACTGTTAGGACAGTGCAACAGGGATGGGTCTCGCTTAGGTAACCCCAAAAGAGGTGCTGAGAAAGACAACCTGGTGGCAGCTCCTCCAGGGAGCCTCTCAGTTGTCAGGCTCCCAGATGACAATGCTTTTTACTCCCACACCCTTTTTTTCTCCCCATGAAGCATCTAGAACTATGGGGTAGAGTCACTGAAGGGGGCAACTCCCTGCTTTGTGTGATTGTGTATGTGGTCCTTCACCTTTCTTGCATAACTATCTGAGAGTGTCCTTAGCTCTAGAACAACCAGATCTGGGCTGGGACCACAAACTGATAGCCTGGGGAATCAAACCTTTCCTTACCTGGTCCTGGCTGCCTCATTTCCATCCCCCATTCCCTGTCTTCTGTTCAGTGCTCTTTCAGCCCTGGTCACAAATCACATATTCAGAATGTGTGCATTCAGGATGTGCATGGCGCACCTGATAAACTCCCACTTACCCTTCAAAACATAGGCCAGCCTTTCCTAGTAGCTTTCTTGGATCCCTTAGAAAATGAATGGCTCCCTTCAGTACAATCTCCTTAGCTTTACCTCTTTGCAAGATATAGCACCGTCTGGTGTGAACATCCTACCATGTTGTCCTGTCTCTGCTTATTTTTTTATTTTTCTTCCTAACTTGCCTATTTATGGGCCACAGGTTAATGCTTGGAAATGAACATCAGATGGGTCAGTCATGACTGCATCTGAACCAAAGTCCCAAGCACCAAAGTTATCATTTTCTCCATGTCCACCACCTGAGGATGACTGTTGTCTGAGGGTGCCAAGGCCAGGACAAAAACTTATCTCTGACTTAGACAGATCAGTCTCTTGGAGGCCGACCAGATGTCAGACCAATTCTGTGTCCCTCAGCTATAGCTCTGTGTTTTCATGTGGGTGGAGGTAGGGAGACAGTCATTCATTCTTTAAGGGCTGTGGGAGGTGGCAGACAAGGTGAAGGACTGGCACAGATTCGGGACATAAGTACCAGGTAAAGGCAAACAAGAAACAACTCTTTATGCCAGAGAAAGATACCTGTGGCCTGCACTGCCCAGAAGCAGAGCTCCTGACTTAAACTGATGACCCTAGGGGGCTGGTCACACATGCCACCTCCCCTTGCCCACATGGCTGCATATCCACATGGGTCAGGTGGCTGGGCTTGTCCCAGATTTTGATTTCTAATTATCATTTAATAGATGGAACCTGCTTCCTCAGGAGGAAAACATTCGTTTCTATCCTGACTTCTTTAGATAACAGAGAGTTGCAGTTTGGTGACTCATGGTACAGAAAGCCAGGCCTGCCCCGCCTCCGCTTGTCTTGTAGGTAATGACCCATACCTGATCCTCAAAGAGAGCGTCTGGTTGTGTCTCCATTTGGATGAAGCCGGCTGGATGCCGTGTTTAATGCTCTCATTACTTCTGTCAACAACAGCTGGCAGTGAAGACCCATTTATTACGACCTCAGCTCTGGAAAGGGGGGAAAAACATGAAGGTAGACATGATCTGTGAGCCTGCCCATGACAAGTCTAATAGCTTTGTTTTCCAACAGGCTTGAATGTAAACTTCACAAGAGCGAAATTGCAGTTATTACCTGAGAAGGGAAGTCTATTTATCTTCGAGAATGCACGAACTCGCTCCCTCAGGAATAGCCTGCAGACATTGGTTCTTAGAAGCAGGAAGTGGGGGCCCTACAACTGCTCTTCCCTCCTCCCATCTCTGACCTTCCAGGGGGAACGGGCAGTCTCTGCCAGGACAGTGCAGGTTCCCTTCTCAGTACAGAGAGGAGCGTCCACAAGAGCAAGGTGCCAGCTGTTACATGGTGGCCCGCAAACGTTAAGAGATAGCTAAACCCCACGCAGGACAATGTCCTTAGAGCCCGTGGCTCTGCCCTCTTTCCCTCATTCCTCTCATTTTCTTCTTTGTAAAACCTTTTCAAATACATTTGTGTTTGTATGTGTGTTGTGTGTGTGCACATGTGTGCATGTGTGTCCATGTGGGGGGGTCAGAGAACAATTGGCAAGAGTTCATTCTCTTTTTCTGTTATGTGGGTTCTGGGAGTTAAGCTCAGATTATCAGCCTTTGCGGAGTGTCCCTTTGATTACTGTGCCATCTCATCGTGACTCCCTTTCATTGCTCATAGAAAAAAAAATACCCATCTATGACTGGATTATTAGTCTTCTATCCGCCTGTCTTACCAGGCTTCCAGTGTGGGATTTTTCTCCTGTGTCTCCATTTCATAACGGGTTAACATAGCAGGTGTCCTATAAGTAACCACCTGTTGAATTTGACGTTGAACTTGGTCCCGAGAAGCCTGGTGTGGAGGAAGGAGCTGGCTGGTTTTGTATTCCTGAGGCAGATCCGTAGGCTGGATATAAACCATCTTCCTGTCCAACTCAGGGACAGCAGGCACGGGAGGGCTTTTGAACGCAGATACTTGAAATCTATGCTAGTAGGTTTCTAAGAAACCAGGCTCCACTGATGGCTTTGAAGGCAGTCTAGGAGCCAGCCTGCCTCCTGCCAACGCACACAGATATATGTGGGTCACGTCCCAAGTTCCTTTTGTCTAGCTGGCAGCACATTCTCTTGGCTAGAATGATAAGTGGGTTTGTAAGGCTGGATTCTAGAGCTTTTGAGAGTTCAAACCAAACACCTCTGTCCTCTACATTTATCTTGGAACAGCCAAGTTCAGAAAGACCAAATCCTGTTAGTGAAGCCTGAACTCAACACTCTGTTTTGCTTTTCACAGGCAGAGAAGAAATTCTTTTCGGGGGGCCTATCCTGTATGGCACCCTCGCCGCATCTGCCCACCTCCATCCTTCTGTATCCCTTATTCCTCTGGCTCTCAGCACTTGTCTTGTAGCTTTTCAGGGGATAGACCAGGCAACTATCTATCAGAGGGGCTTAAGGAATCTTATGGAAGAGAACAGAAAGTCCAAACTTTGGAATTGTTATGGTTTCATGAAAGGAAGCGGAATGTATTGGGTAGGTATTTCACAAACTGGGCATCTGTGGGCAAATCGCCTAACCTCTCCAAGCCACAGTCTAAGTATTTACAGAAAGAAGGGAGCTAAGAGGAACACACCAGGCTCTGAGGTTCTAGAGTTCTTAGAGGATGGCTATGTTTTCTACCACGTTTCAGGGGTCCAGGGAGGCTGGTATGGCTGCATCCTCTCTAGTACTGTTCCCTCTCTCTGGCTCTCTCTCTTTCTCTGTGTGTAGCATGTCAGGTTTCTTTCTCAATTATTCTATTATTATTATCATTATTATTTTGGGTTTTTAAGACAAGGTATCTGTAGCTTTGGAGCCTGTCCTGGAACTTGCTCTGTAGACCAGGCTGACTTCAAACTCACAGAGATCCACCTGTCTCTGCCTCCTGAGTGCTTAGAATTAAAAGCATGTGACATTACCATCTGGCCCATCTTATTTTTTGAGATGGTGTCTCTCACTGAACTTGGAGTTCCCAGTTCGTCTGGACTGTCTAGCCAGCTGCTCCAGAGGCCTACCTGTCTGCCTTCCAAGTGCTAAGATTACAGGTGCACACCTCTGCACCTGGCTTTAATTTTGGTTTTGTTTAATATAGGTTCTTCAGATTAAATGCATCTCCCCAGACTTGCTCAGCAAACACTCTCCCCACTGAGCTATCTTTCCAGCCCTGGTACTTACTGCCTCCTTATGTGTGTCTAGAGGCAAGAGCAGTAAACTCAGGACCATGAGTACAGCGATCACATTCTAAGGCCTCCAATATTCACAGCAACTTCCATTAGTAGGGAAATAGTTTACTGTTTGAGATGGGACATGGTCTTCTTAAGAGCATCATGGCTGCCATCTTGTAGTTTTAGGTGGATTTGGTACCTGGTAATGATGCTCCCTAAAAACAGGACATTTTGCATGGCGTCAGGCATGCTCAGGAAGAAAGCATCTGCAGAGCCCTGGACTCACGGAGGCTTGTAATGGGGACCTGCTTGGAAATCTCAAGGTGGGGTCTCCAGGCTTCTCCTGGGCACAAGGTGGTAAAAGAAGGATCCAGGCACTGATAATGGTAACATGTCATTCTGATCCTGGTTCCTAGCTGTCAGGGGAATCTTGCATAGACATCCTTGGTGCTGAACTTCAACCCTGGCTCTGTGACTATCTGGCTAGAGGGCATGAAAAGGTCGCTTCAGGCGCCTGGCCTCCACCCTCATTTCTATGCAATAAAGGGGGCAGCTTAGCTATCCTCAGGGACGGCCACTGTTTACAGCTATCAGATATTCTGCACTATCCAAACCCAGCTGGACTACTGAGGGAGATTTATTCTCTTCTGTGAATGTGCCCCGTCAGGTCCCAGGATCCTTCTTTCATCTCCCAAACGCTACAGGCACATTTTTGGATTGAGTTGCTTCACTTTCAACTCTTGAACTTTGCCCTCAGTCACCGATCTTCGAGGCTATCAGTACATCCAATGACAGTGGCAAACATCTACTGAATGTCTTAGTCATCTCAGAAGATCGGCTGTGTAGAGCCTTAGCATCAGTAGTTCAAAGCTGCTGCTTTATTGGTGTTTGAAAGGTGAATGTGTTTGCCCGAAGCCCTACCTAGAGAACCCAGGGTTTGAATCCAGGGCTGCCTGGTTTCTGCCTAGTTCTCAGACTCAATCTGACCGTGCCTCTTCAAGTTACCATGGAGACCTGGGTCTTGGGGACAGGGTCGCCTTTCTCCAAAAGGGGGCATCTTTCCATAGTAGAACAGAGAGAAGTATCAGACATGTGACTTTCTTATTTCTGCCGGATTTGCATGCTAGCCAAAAGATTCACTTCGTTTGAAATGCCATAGGGTCGAGGCCACTGGAACTGTAGAGGCGGTGAGGGCAAGGATAGAGGAAACAATTTCTCACGCCAGTTACACAAGGTCAAGATCAGACATACTTTACAGGTCGGGTACGGTCAAAAAAGATCTAAAAAAAAAAACCACGGAAGAGTAAATAATGAAGCTGAGTTTGGTGGCCTCTGGCTGTTGTGAACCTCTCAATCCCAACAGCAGCAAAACAGGATGTGGAAGAAGTACCACAAGAACTTTAGTTTGAACAGTAGCCTCTGTTCATGGCAAGCATCTTGGCTCCTTATATGTGGGTTTTGAGACAGAGGTCCGAGTGACGGTGCACTCATCCTTTTGTGGAGAACAGGGAAGGGGAAGCACAAAGTATCTGCAGCATGCATTGCAGAGTGTTTGCATGGTTCCCTGCACCAGTCTCCCCACCAGCTGGGGACTGTCCCAAAGACTTCCAGTCCCACAGTGTTAAGAGGAGTGTGCTTCCAGAATTGAGACTGCAATCCCACAATTAGAGTTAACATTACTTAGTTGACTTCCTACGTATTTTAAGATGTCTCAGCAAAGTTCTTGAATGCTTTATCACCATCTCAACCTCCCAGACAAGTCATCAACTACAGTGAAATTGGATTAAAGTCCTGGCTTGCTTCCGGGGCTCCACTGCTCAGCAAAAAATGCGGATTCTAAGGAAGCTGGTGGGAGTTCAAGCTCGACGAAGTAGGTGGGCTCTTTGCCAGAAGGTAACTTGTGCCCACCTGTGTTTTCCATCTCTGTAGCCTCTTTAGCCCCAGGGACCGTTTCATGTGATCTCCCACTGACAGCTCCCCTCGAAAGTGATTAAGGAAATGCAAAACCAAAGTGAAATGAAACAGATCTATTTGCTAAGTAAGAAGAGCACCACCCAGCAAAGAGGAGAGGCAGATTAATAGCTGCCTTACAGCAAAAACAAATGAACACAAAATCTAATTTACAAACCTATTAGATTTGCTATGTAAGCTGTTCACAGCTGATCTGATTGTACCTCTGCCTCCAGAATTCCTGCAAGACAAAGGAAATGCATTATTTATCAGTGCAGCTCTTCCTTGCAAAGCCCTCTTCAATCATCAGGAGACCCCAGAGCTCACCTGGGGAACCACAGAAAGATGACAACATCTGACTCTGGACTTTTCATAATGGGCCATGTCTTGTTCTCTGCCATAGCCCAGGAATCTGATGGGATATTTGGGTCTCTCAGAGCCTCCCATCTCCCAGATGAATGCGTCCAACTGAGACACCCATTTGAGATTGGTGAGAGACTGCTTTGGAGCCGTCTCCCTTGGCTAATCCGTGTGATGACATGATTCAGCACAACGTGGCATTGGCACCAGCTAACCCAGCAGCGCTCACTCTCATCATTCCTTGCTTTCACTCACGGGTCATGAGATGTTTTTCCTCACATTAACCAGAAACAGAAGCCACCGGAAATCCAACAGAAGCAGCAGCACTAACTCAGCAGTGCCTCTAACCAAACACGGCAGTGGTCTATTTTTTTGTGGCAGGATGCACACTATTATTAGTGTTACTATGTAGCATGGATGGGACAGGAGGCAGGTGGGCGATGAATGGGGAACAGGCTCTTGAGAAGCTCAAGACTTTAGGTAAAGCCCGAGTGCGTGCTCTTGGCTCCCCACTCTGTGCCCGTGCCGTAGAAAAGTCATACGCAAGGCTAATTATTTTTCTTTATTAAAAATTTCCCCCCGATTTATAGGCGATGTGAACAAGAAAGTATTTTGAATTTTACTTGTGTGTTAAAGTTCTACTGAACCCTTCAAAGAAGGGGTTAGTATACAGCAAAGAAACAATTAACATCCCCGGGGAAGCTATATATTGGGGGAAACTGTCATTAAATGAGAAGTCTTTGGGAAGAAGTTATAGCAAAGCAGCACACCGGATTTATACAAATATCATCGTATGTGCATCTGCATGTATATATATATGTGTGTATATATATGTGTGTATATATATATATATAGTTTTTTTCTGATCTGTTGAAATGCAGTTATGCAGTTTCAACATTACTGACTAATAGTCATTAGTCTTCTGTTTCATAGTTAGATAATCGGAGGTGGCATGAGGGTCTCTAG
The DNA here is from genome assembly GCA_025134845.1 of Neodon shergylaensis. Taxonomy (NCBI): domain Eukaryota; kingdom Metazoa; phylum Chordata; class Mammalia; order Rodentia; family Cricetidae; genus Neodon; species Neodon shergylaensis. The sequence continues at coordinate 6,048,661 of JABTXL010000003.1, read as the reverse complement.
GATGTCCCCACCATTGAGTTTTACCACTCCAAGCCTAGTTCTTTATGACACAGAGTAACATCACACTTAATTCTCATTTATTGTCTAATATTTAATTCATTTGGTTTTATAGTCTTTCCATTCTCTTCAGAAGGCAGAGCTCTTGACCTCCCGACTGGGATTCTGAACACCTCACAGGTCCCCGTTCTGAACCACAGTCTGGTTGACCCTAAGGGCTTCCTTCGGTGGGGTGTACCCACTATCACTGTCCACTCGCACCCCTCTCTCAGACCCTAGCCATCAAAGCAGCTGTCCTCGAGGGACGGATGAGCTGCTGGGCTGGGTAGTAAGTCAAACATGATATTTAAAATGCAGTAATAGTTCAAGACTAGCAAAAGGTTAATGAGACTGAAGAGACTGTCTAGCAACACCGTGTGCATAAGAACTGATACATGATTTTTTAAAGCATTTTCAAAGGGAAATTAAGTAAATGGTTTGGAATAATTGACTAACAATCTTGGAAGAAATAACTTGAGCACCTTCCTGTGGATAGGAAAGCGAACTTTAAATGGGTTTAGCTGGTTATCCCAGTAAGCACCCTGTTGCTGAGACAAAACATTGGCCCAAACCAACAAAGGTGGGAAAAAATATTTATTTCTTCTTACAGCCCCCAGGTAACTGAAGCAGAGGCCATAGAGGGACTCTGCCTACTGGCTTGCTCAGCCTGCTTTCTTATGTGACCCAGGACCACCTACCAGTCCAGGGGTAGCACTGTACACGATGAGTTGGGCCCTCCGTTCCATCATTAATCAAGAAATGTACCACAAGCTTGCCCACAGATCAGTCTGATGGAGGCTCTTCTCAATTGACGTCCCTTCTTCCTGGGGACTCCGGTTCGTATTAAGTTGACAAAACGTTGACCAGCATGCAAATGTTCTCCAAACCAGTAATTCTTATATCTCTATAACCAATTTCCTTTGTCATCAAGGGTACCATTTATTTAAATTTTAAAATGGATTCATCTTTGAAAATGCACCTTTGTCCTAAACAAAACCACCCAAGAACCAGAGGTATGAAGTTGGAGCCATGTGCTTATTCACAAAACCCACAGAACCATTGCTAGGAAAGTATTTATCCGAAGAACTCCTCAAATCATCTCACATCACCATGGGGAATAGTGGGGATACTTGCATCTCCCTCTGGGAACAACTAGACAAAAGAGGAAAATGCTTAGAAGGAAAAGCAAACATGAATTTGGAAGGACATGTGGCAGGCAGGGTCCACCAGGAGTCGAGCAGGGAGCAGAGAACATATTGTACCCACATATGAAAGTGCCGACAAAAGAAAGGCGAGAAATGGGTTAAAAAATGGCGGTGTATTTATGAAGTGTTTGATGAGGGCCCAGGAGTATGTGTGAAGGGTAAGATGAGATAATAGATTCCGGAGAATGCTCTGCCTTCATCAGAATCTAAAACGCTGATTATTTAAAAGGCAAACCCAGCTCACGGGGGCTTCCATCAAACTTACAAGGGCTCCGGGTGAGGTAAAGGCTGCATCTGATTTAACTTTTAAAAATTATTCATTCAACAAAAATATTTGAATAACATCATAGCTGGGCTGCTCGCAAAGCTGAACACATACAGTTCCTGCCCTCACGAAGTACAGGGTACTGCAAGGATTCTTCATTTTACACACACACACACACACACACACACACACACAGAGAGAGAGAGAGAGAGAGAGAGAGAGAGAGAGAGAGAAATGATGCTTTGTGTTCATGAATCCTACATCTGTGGATTCAACCAATTTAGGATAAAAAAATTCCTTAAAAATTTTGTGTCAGTTAGGTTGTGGTGGTGCACGCCTTTAATCCCAGCACTCAGGAGGCAGAGGCAAGTAGATCTCTGAGTTCGAGTTCTGGTTTCAGCTTCCTTGCCTTCTGCACCCACTGCAGCGTGTTTCCCTTAAGGATGAACAGTAACCTTGTATCTTATTTTCCATGTTCTGATGTTTTGACACTTGGGTCTTGCTGTCTCTGCAGATAGCATCCCTCCTAAGGCTAACTAACCCTGTAGATAACCAAGGCTTGCATGGACATGAGTCCTTCAAGTACCAGCCGGCCATGACATGATGCACTTGCCATCACCTCATTGATGGAGGTCCCACTAGAGGTCATTATTCCTTTGCGCAATAACTCTAAGAGCAGATAGGAGAATCCCAGGACCACATCCTACGCTCCACAGCCTGCAGACTTTATTCGCCCTAGCCTGCTCACCAGCCTTGACCATCACCTTCTTACAGAAACCACACTAAAGGCTCTTGCCAATCTATTCCTCTTACTGTGTCTCCCGGCTTACCCAGTCTTTTCTGTGTGCCCACATGATCTGGCATGTATGCCCTCTCCCCATGAGAAATATTACCATGAAAAGCTAAACAGGGTGAGATCCTGTCCTGTTCAGTCCTGCAGCTCATAGAATGCCTTGCCCCAGAATTTGGTGAACTAAGTTAGACTTCAATGATGAGACGCTCAGCTGGGAATTCTGCACGCCTGATCACACACCTTCATTACACCCATTTAAGACACTGTGTTGTCATAATCCCTAGGGCAGGGCATCACACCCAGGGAGTCTGAAGGTATTCGGCTTGAGAAGGAAGAACACAAACTGATGAGAAGTTTGTTTTTGTTTTGTGATATTTTGCCTCAAATCTTATTAAAATAAATTAATACTTGCTTAGTTAAGGGAAAAAACATGATGATCGGGCGAAAAAATTGCTAAAAATAATTCACAAAGTGAATTTATAAGACCACAGATGCTTAGCCTACCCAATCAACAACGACAACAACAGCCACCCCTGAGAAAGTACTTTGCGTACCAGAAAGCCTCAAAACCGAGCCCGAATATCAGCGATGGCAAGTGTCCGTTTGATCTTTCTACAATAGTCTCAGCTAAAATGTTGACACAGTTTGGTCACTTGAAAGTTTTACAGTTTAGGAAGTGTTTGCTGCCACAGCTGTGATGTCCTCTAGCAGAGTACACGGTGACTAAGACAAGAAAGAGAGATGGCAGGTTAGCAAGACACAACAAAACTACGTGCGGTTGGATCCGGTCTGCTGAAAGCAACTAGGAAGCACACCGAACGGAATTTCTGCTCAGCTTCTGCATCAGAACCCCAGTTATTTTAAAATATATATTTATTTATGAGACAGGGTCTATCAATGTCTAGGCTAGCCCTGAACTCATAACCTAGGTTATCTTGAATTCCTTACCCTCCCACTTCTACCTCTTGAGTTTGGGATTACAGATGTGCTGTACACGCCCGGTTTCTGTAGTGCTAGTGACAGAACCCAGTGTTCATGCTTGTTAGCAAATACTCTGCCCACTAAACAACAATCCCAGACTGCAGCTTCTTAAATTTTGTGTTAACTGTTGTGTCCCCTCCCCCCCCCGCAGACAAGTCACAAACGTATCCGTTAGTGGGGCACAATGTGCTGTTGTGGTATGTGAACATCAGGTGCCATTCTTTATACTCAAGGTCATGCTCAGTGTCTATCCCTGTTAGAATTTCCCGCATTTGCAGTTCCTCACCGGAGGGTTGGGCTAGGAAAACGAACTTTCAGGTGCTGACAGCTTTAATTAAGAGTCTGGACCCAACTTAAACAGTTGATTAATCTTGAGAGTAGAAGATTAAACTGAAGAGCCATTCCTGAATTTGTAGATGCTTCACATTGTTGGGAGGGTACTGAGTGCCTTTTTCCAATTCCTACATGAAACCCACTGAGCTCCTACCTGCTGGCTCCCAGGGGTACACTAACATATGGTCCTATGAGCATATGCTAGGGAAAGCGGTGAGGGAAGGGACAATTTGGAATTAGTCATGTGAGTAGACCTGGGGTTCCTACTGAGGGTCAAGCAAGGGTTTTGATTTAAGGACGCCCTTTCTTCTGTATACTTGACACCATTTTCATCATTTTCAGCAGCAACGCAGGGATATTAAAGCACTAATAAGGTTATTACCCTTCAGCATGCATCCCCAGAACATCTTATCCCAAAGAGAAACTACAGTCAATAAGCAATCCTCACCGTTCTCATAGCTTTGATTCCACGGTCTGTCTTTAACAGTCTTATGGATCTGTCTATTCTAGATAGTTCAGCTGGGTAGAATCACACAACATCTGGCTTCTTTGACTTCATGTCATGTCTTCAAAGTTTATACACCTACCAGTGTGCCATGGAGACCTGGCATTTGATGATAGAGGTCTGGGAGGCAGGACAACACAAAGATGCTCTGTATAGGGGACAGTCCCACCTTCCATGTTTGTGGCTTAAACAGGAGCAGAGGTCCTACCTGCTGACCCATATATGATGGCTCAGGGACACCATTGCCCAAAATTTTTTGAATTAGTTGCCAAAAAAGTAGCTGCCTGTCTCTGTCTTCTGAAAGGTTGGATATCCTTGCCCACATGAGCAAGGGACCCCCAACTGACTGATTCAGGACAAGTCCTGAACAAAAAGTTAGCAAACATAATGACTTTGCTGACTCTGAGTGGGAGGGGGTTCATATGTGCTTGCCTAGAGCTTTTGTAGTTTGGTTTGGGGTGGTATGTTAGGGTTTCTATTGCTGTGAGTAGACACCATGACCGTGGAAACTCTTATAAAGGAAACATTTCATTGAAGTGCTGGCTTACAGTTTCAGAGGTTTATTTAGTATCATCATCATGGTGGGGAGCATGGTGGGGAGCAAGACATGTGTTGCAGAAGGAGCTGATACATGTTGATATGCAGAAAACGGAAAGCAGACTGTCTCACTGGGCATGACTTAAGCATATTTGAGACCTAAAACCCGCCTCCACAGTGACCACATCCTCCACTGGGATCACATTTACTCTAACAAGGTCACAACTCCTAATAGTGCCACTCCCTTTGGGGGCCATTTTCTTTCAAACCATCACCAATGGTCACATCAAGAAGAATGCCTCCATCGGGATATGGCTTGGATCAGGGAAGACTTTGCTCTAAGTATATCCCATTACGGTAATCCTGGCCCAAGGTATCTTCAGTGATCACCATTGGAGAATCCTTGATGAAGGGTGTGCACCTGTCTTCAAGCTAGACTAAGGTGATGTAACTGCTGGCATCATCAGGAGACAAGAAGTTCAAGGTCATCCTTCCCAAACTCTAAGATGTGGAAGCTCTCATGTCCTTGCCCTTCACTGCCTTAAAAGTGGAACTGGGGAGATGGCTCAGTGGGTAAAACTCTTGGTACACAGCCATAAGGATCCGAGTTCTGATCCCCAGAACACACACATAGAGCCAGATGCAGTACTGTATGTTTGTAATCCCAGGGCTTCTACTGAGAGACAAGAGGTAGAGATTGGAGGACATCCAGGAGCATGTAAGCAGGCTAGCCCAGCATGGGGAGTGGTGAGCAAGGCACTTGATCTCGAACAACTGGAAGGCAAGGACCAACACCTGGGATGGCCCTTTGATCTTCACAGGTGTCTTAGGGTACAGGAGTGGCCAGACCCACCTTATAGTTGGCTTTTTCAATCACATTCCAAGTCACTTCCAAGGTTTTGTAGCCTCTGGGGTATGAGTCAGTTAAGATTTCCTTTAAAGAATCAGACAGTTAAGTATTTTAGGCTTTATGAGCCAAGAGGAAAAATTAAAGATATGCACACCCTTCAGAAATAAGAGAGAAAAATTTTCCACAAATGTTTTATTGATGACATTAAAAAATATAATAATTCAGTAGATTTTTTTTACTCAAACGTTCCATCAGTCTGCTGATGAGAAGAACATAATTCTCCTGGGGGGGGGGGGAGCGTGGAGCAGGATGGATAAGGTTTTGCTTAATTAAAAGTTACTGCTCCTGCCATTGTTACGGGTAGGAGGCCTCGTTCTCCTACACTCTTTCCATGATCCTCTGAGATCCTTCGTCTTTCCTCTGTGAACTCATGTCACCTTCATCTTTCTGTTGGAACTTAGGCTCTGCCCTTCCAGTAATTTTCTGATGGGGGGGGGGGGGAACCATAGATGGGAGATTCTTCTCCATCCTGCTGGTCCAACTGGATGGTTTCTCTCCATTCACCCGGTCCCTGCAGCCGCTTATAAAATAACCACTCTGCGGCTTAATATCAGTTACAATTGTTTGACCAATGCCTTAGGCTTCTTACTGGCTAGTTCTCTCTTATAAATTAACCCATTTCTATTAATCTATGTATCACCACGTGGCTGTGGCTTACTAGTAATACCCTGGCAAGTTACTCCTTTGGGGGCTTCATGGCATCTCCCTGACTCTGCCTTCTCTCTTTTCCAATCTTTGTTTCGATTTCCCGCCTAGGTATATTCTGCCTGGCCATTGACTGTGTCAGCTTTATTCATTAACTAGTAATAGAAACACATAGTCACAGTATACAGAAGGACAAGGACATCCCATACCAGGAAATAAGCTAGAAGAGCAAGCTCTGAGGTGAAATTCCAAGTGTCTGATTTCTCCATGAACTAGTCATTAGCAGTTTGATCTTAGATCATCCCCTGGGCCGATCTAGAAGCTTCTATGTGCTTGTATGTCTATAGATTGAGTAATAGTATCTGGCTGGTATGATTGTTGAAAAGGTTACGTGATCTAATGCAAAGATTCCCTAAACACAGAGCACACTGCAAACCATTGAACATGAATGTCATTCTTTTGACTCTTTTCCATCCTTGACCTAAGGACCATGTGGTGGTTTGGATAAGAAGGGCCCCATAGCCTTGTATGCTTGAATATAGTCATCAGGGAATGGCACTACTTTAGAAGGGTCAGGAAATGTGGCCTTGTTGAAAGAAGTGTGTCGCTGGGGGTGGGCTTTGCGGATTCAAAAGACCAAGTCAGGCCCAGTGGCTTTCTCTTTTCCTACTGCCCGAGGATACAGACGTAAAACTCTCATCCATGGCTCCAGCACTGTGTCTGCCTATGTGCCACCACGATGGTAATAGACTAAACCTCTGAACTATAAACAAGCCCCAATTAAATCCTTTCTTTTGTAAGAGTTGCCATATTTATGGTGTCTCTTCACAGCAATAGAACAGTGACTACGGCAGAAATTGGTACCAGGGAGCTGGCCAGATTTGACCTGCTGACTGTAGAAGGTTGGTGATCCCTATCGTAGGATGCAAGATGCGCCTTATAGTCCCCCTGAGGACTTCCTCGTGCTTATATGTGGCGTTCACGGGTCTAACATAGGTCGTGAACTCCAGCAAGGCCAGCTCATTACCAGTGCGGAACCATCATGATTGTGCTGGAATCGATCGGTGGTCATTTCAGGAGGTAGAGTGTCAGCATGAGACGTTCCTCCCAACCGCTTCAGCTTCACAGGAGGCGACACATTTCGTCCTTGGCGCTGCCCATGCAAACTGGCAGTTTCTCTCGCGGTTGGTTCTCAGGTCGGGAATAACAGTTTTACAATGTGCTCGCCAGTATTTGAGGCTCCTTTTCTATACATTGAGCCCTATTTTTTTAAAGATTTATTTATTTATTATGTATACAACATTCTGCCTCGATGTGTCCCCGCACGCCAGAGCAGGGTGCCAGATCTCAGTACAGATGGTTGTGAGCCACCATGTGGTTGCTGGGAATTGAACTCATCTCTCCAGCTCCTCGAGCCTTATTTTTTTTTTAGTGGACTACTTAAACCCCATAGACAGGGAGGCTCCACAGGACACACAAAGGCTGGAATGTGTGTAGGTGTCAAATTGACAGTGTTACTTCTGTAACAGTTGAGGTCTCCGGTATTGGGCTTCCAAGAGTGTGTTTGAAGCCGAAGGTTAACTCAGCTAACGAGGCTGGCTGTCTTCTGTGCCCTTGAGCTCTCCTTCCCCGCTTCTCCACATTCCCCATGCCATCCTGTCTTCTATTTTAAATACTAGCTTGATTTGATTTATACATTCGCTTTGATTTCAGCCAACTTTTTTTTTCCTTGTCAATCAGTTTCCCTTGCTGTACAAAAAGGTACCAGCTCACTCCTTGCTCTCCCCTCTGCTTGAGTTCAGAAAACATCCCTGGGAACCCAGAGCTTTGATTATGCTCCAGCCAATTTCCCCAGACATTATATAAAAGTACTTCTAGGCATCTGCACATCAAAATGCAAGTAAACAAGCCTCTTGGATGCCAGCATGCCATGCCAGGCTTATTCCAGGTCTTTCCTCTTTCTTACCTGTAGCCAGGGGCAGACAGTATGATTTATCACCCCAGCCAGAGTGATTCCAGAGCAAATGGAGGCGCAGACCTGAGAAGATGCATAAACTGGGGTTACCAATTCATGTGGGACTCGACCTCCAAATTGTTAAAGGAGACAGACTTTATACACCGCTAACTAAAATAGTGCTGCACCCTACAGTCCCTGCGAGACCCAGATAACAGCACTTAAAACTCAAAGGTGGAGGCATGTGTATTAATAAATGAGCTGAAACTGGTGAAGAGTGGAACAGGCTTATAAAAACATTCTGTTTTTACTTACATGTATGTGTGTGCTAGTTTGCACATTCACATGCCTGTGGGAGTTCACTCAGGCCAGAAGAGGGCACTGGATCCCCAGGAACTGCAGTGACAGGCTATGGGTGACCTACTGTGAGTGCTGGGAACCAAACTCTGGTCCTCTCTGAGAGCCAGAAATGCTCTTTAAGTAGCGGGCCATCCCTCTAGCCCCAGTGACTTTTAAATGGAAGGTATTATTGTGGTTTGACTATGAAGTGTCTTCCTTGGGTTCGTGTGTTCTATCCTGTGGTCCCCAAAAGGTGACACTGTTATAGAAGGTATGTGGAAGCTTTGGGAGGTGGAGCCTGATGAGAGGAAGTGGGCCATTGGGAGGAGAATCTTGAGGTTGTATAGTCTGCTTACTGTTTGGTGACAGGGAAGGTGATGTGACCAGATGCCTTCTGCTCCTGCTTCCAAGCCTTCCCCACCATGAAAGGCTGTATCTCTTTTACTGTGAGCCCAAATAAACCCTGCCCTCCTCAAGTTGCTCTGGCCGTGTATTTAGTCACAGCAGCAAGCGCAACCAACACGGTGTTCATGGCTACAAAGCCTTTTCTGAGTTCATGTATCCTTTTTCCCTACAAGTCAGCCCCCGCCCCCGCCTTCCTGTTCTAGTCTATTTGCAGCAAGGTGCTCCCCACTCAGTTCCCAGTGCCCCCACCATAGACCATGGCCAAACGCATGTCTGGGGTCCTGCCCATGCCAGTATTTTCACAGGAAGCACACTTCCTGCATATCCAGTGTGTTCTAGGAATGAAGAGATGAGCCAAAAACAGTCGCAGGTGCCCCTCTTTTCCAGAGAAGGCTCAGCTTCCTAGGGCAGGGCTTGGGGAGGAAGGATGGAGAACTCAGATGTCCTCCCATGCTCTTCTACCTGCATCCACCAAGCATGCTCTGGTCTAGGGCTTCACGTTAGCTGTGCCTTCACCCTGGGATGTTTGCTCTGGGGAGATCCCCACTGACCACTTCCCCGCCTTGAAATCTGTGTGCAAATGTCATCTGTGTAGCAAGGCCTTTCCTGACCACCGTTTAAAATAGCATGGACTTTCTTTGTGCCCCCACTGTGCTTCTCCTTACTCCCCATCACCACACCCACTTATTAAATCTACAGTGGTAGCCCCATGATGGGAGCATGTCTGCCTAATATTGCCACCCCCAGTGGTGTTGGGTATATTGCCTCCAGGGTTCAATTAATATTCATTAATGGAAGAACTCAGCCTCCCGCCTTTCTCGTGTTACAACAGAGGAACCAGCTGTCTCCTTATCCAAAGCCAGTGATCTATCTCTGTTCTGAATCGCATCCCTTCTGCCTTGAGGCTCTCTAGCCACCGTACCTTCCGTCCTCCATGAACTCAACAATTCCCACTAGCTGCATAATTTGATATGTATCCCTGGGCTCTTGTAAGTCAGGCTAAGTTCCACAAATCTTACCTTACCTCACTGTTGCCTTCCTATAGCTCTTGAGGGAGGAACAGATGTTCATTTATACAGAAGAGGACTCCATGCCCAGGCACAGGGAACATGAGAATAGCATCAGAGCTACACAGTAAGTGAGGACCTCAGGATTTGAACCTAGAAAATTGGTCAAAGATCTCAGCTCTGAATTACAATCCAGGCTCGCCACACCCTTCCGTTCTCATTTCAATATAGATTGACTTAATCTTGCCTTAAATTTAAATGGCCCTTCATCCCCTATTCTCCTCAGCCAATTCTATATTTCTTCCTATCACTTTGCAAAGATTTTCAAAGTCTCCTCTCTATTAGCCGTCTCTTCCTTTCCACCCCGTTCTCTATTTGTCTCCCTCTAACCTCTCGTACTTCTAGTCAAAGAACTCTTGTAGGACCACCTAGCAACAGAATTTCTCAGTCCATATCTGTCTTGGTGTGCATTTTATTGCTATAATAAATGCCATGATCAAAGGCAACTTGGGGAGGAAAGTGATCACTTCACTCACAGTTTATAGTCCACCATGAAGGCAGCCAGGGAAGAAACCTGGGGGCAGGAACTGAAGTAGAACCTAGGGAGGAATGCTGCTTGCTGGATTGCTCCCCATGCCTTGCTCGGCTTGCTTTCCTATACAACCCAGGACCACCTTCCCAGGGATGGCACCACCCACAGTGGGCGGGGCTCTTCCACATCAATCATTAATCAAAATGCCCCTGCAGACTTGCCCATAGACAGACACTGCTTGGGACATTTCAATTGAGGCTTCTCTTCCCACGTGACTCTGGCTAGTGACAAGTTGACAAAAACTGACTACTGTGCCATCTTACTCGGCCTCCAGCAGGACTTGCCAGCGGTAGCTGCTTCTCTCTTCCAGGATAGAATATTGGGGGTTTCCTGGGTGCAATTCTTACCCTCTGCCTGGCTCACTGGGTAGCCCTGAACAGACCCTCCTTCCCCTTAAAGATACATCAAAAACGCCATCCATGGCACACCCTGGAGGAAGTTTGCTATTAGGAAGAGACATGAAACATTATTGCAAGGAAAGGGGTCCTTTAGAGTTCACAGGACATCTTTATCAGTCCTTCTGGCTCAGAGATGCAGTATTTTAAATTGTTTTCTTTTTAATGCCTTAAGGTTCTATCTGCAGTGGCATAAAATCCCTCCTTGACACTTTCTGGTGCCCAGGCAGATGGTGTCCACATTCTTGAATTCAATTTTTCTGTATATTCATGCCCAAGCAGATTTTGCTTAGAATTACCCATCATTTCCCACAAAATTTGGATTTACATTTCCAAACACAAACATTGTTAAAAGAGTGTGTAGGTGGTACGCATAGTCTTCCCTTCAGAGCAAGTGGTTTCCTTCCAACTACCAAAGTTCCTTCCCCAAGAGCCATGTCTTCATTATCCCAGGTGACGGTTCTTGTCCCATTGGCCATGTGGGACAAAACGCTGCCTAGAAGGACACGAAGATTCCCAGAGCCATTAAAAATGATCATGGCTTCATATGTGAAATCTTACCCCATGCCAGACACAGTACCAGAAATATAGTATGCTCACTTCCTTATTTCTCTTTTAGAGATAGGATTCCAAAGCTCCAAAAAAAAAAAAAAAAGCTTCAGGATTTGCCCAGGATCACCCAGTGAATAACCCCAGAATAAGGGGTTTCAGGACATCATCCACGTGCAGCCAGATTCCATGCATCTGTGAAAAGGGGCCTTGTACTTCCCTTTCGTTGGCTGCGGGTAAGGATTGAGTGTGTAGGCCCAGGGATGCTAGCGAATTTAGCAGAAGCAAAGGTTATTCTACAAACCACAGTGGGAGAGCTAAGCAGACGGTTCAGGAAAATATTCAAGTTAGGCTTCCTACTTGCCTTACGCTGATCCGTAAGTGTGGTCCAGTCATTGCAGGCTACGCTTGGAAACGGTTTGCTACAAAAACACACTCGGTCTGTGACCCAGTTGTTTTGCACCCATTATTGACGGCCCTTCCACTGCTTTAACCTTGGCTGTCATTCCCTTCTCTTTTATTGTAGAAGAAGCGTACTACTGCAGAACCCTAACCGGAAAGTTGACAGCCCTGGAAACTCATTTCATTCATGTCGTAGGGTGTGGATAAATCCATGCTCTTTAAAGAGAGGAGCAGAACGCCCGTCTGACGGTGCCACACTTTGCTCTTGAACCTGCCGGGCGGCTACTTGAAAGGCCTCCATGTTCAACCAGGCTTTCTTCTTCTTCTTTTGTTCCTTTCTTGATGGCCTTGCATTCAGACGCGGCAGTGTTCCTATTAAAGTCAGCTGCTGCCTTTTCATGACAGAATTTCTAGAGGACACCCGGACAGGGAAGACTTTGAAGGTGCTTTTCTTCTGGAGGCTTTGATGTGTCTCCTTGTGCCCCTTCCTGGTCCTAGGACAATGGCCATCCCCTCTTCCTCAGCAGCAATGTTGGTCAACACTTAGGAAGTCTTACTGTTAGCTGGAAAGAGGCAGAGTGGGACCACTGGATAGGGGCCGGGAGCTCTAGCTTCCCACGGCTTCTGCTCTTACAGCTGAATCTTTCTTGGTCTTGATTGGCTTTTTCTAAGTCAGGTCTTATAGGGTTCAAATAGAAACCCCTGTGAGTGTTTGTTGCAGTGTTATTGAAGGTGATAGCCACTGTCCTTCAGAACAGAATAAACCAGATATTATTGCTTGCTGAGCTTAAGAAGTCTCTTGGGACTGCTGTGCTGTTTTCCCATAGTGCAATCCATTAGGGTCAAATTAGAAGCCATGGAGGAAGGACAAGATGGTTAGTCATAGTAGGATCAAGCTTTCTAATGTTCTATGGCCTCCTCAGATGTGAAGCTGGGCTCTATCCAGAGGGAAGGGCTGCTGGAGATCATTTTTGTGCAGGGTTATCTTTGATTAATCCAAGTGAGAAGACTTGCCCACCATGAGAAGTGTCATTCCCTGACTGGCATTCTGGATTGTCTAAATGGAGAAAGGGGACTGAGTCGAAGTTTGCATTCATTGATCTCCTTTGATTACCAGGGCACTGTGATGAGCTGTCTGAATCTCCTGTGGCCTTGAATCCCTAGTCGTGTGAGCCAAAGCAAGCTCCTCCATAAAGTTGCTTTTGTCAAGAGAATTTAACCATGGCAATGGGGGAAGGAAAGGAAGACACCAAGTATCTGCATTGCCCACGAACCAAGTGAGACTCTGAAACATCCCAGAGACCAGCCTCAGCTGTGGCAACACTTTTTCTGCTTTTTCCAGAAACTTCTTTTTTCCCATTTGCTTCCAGTCCTGCCTGGGTATTAGGGATATTAGCGTGGCCCATGCACTAACCCCCAACTTCCTCTGTCTTCCTCTAAGTTACCCTGCAATTTCAATCCTACTTTCAGACTCATTGCTCGTCGTGGCTGCTTCCTACACAGGCCTTACATCTGATTGACTATCCCCTAGATCTCTCCCGCAGGGAAGGACAACCCTGCCTGGTTCATTCAAAGTCAGGGCTGCATCTCCAACTCCTCCATCTCTCCCCATGATGCCTCCCCTTCCAAGTTCCATCACCTTTGCATTTCAGCTCACCCCTCAAAATGAGAGGAGCTGCTGGTGCCCCCATCATTGTGATAGACATCTCTCCCAGGTGCACAGTCTGCCAGGTCTTCCCCGGGAGGGCGTGGTTTCTACGATGCAGAGCTCAGCTACTTCTCTGCCTCCTGTAAACTCCTCAGGATTCCTTCATGGGCACCACCAGCTTTCCACATCAGGTTCAGATTTCTGAGTGCAAGATCCTTTCTGAGCTGCCCTCTGCCCCAGTCTTGGTCTTCTGTTTTCCATTCCGTCTAATTCTGCCGGGCAACACAAGGGTATCCTGGAGTGTGGGAGCTGGATCACATGGCTGTACCTTTGAATATCAAGTTTTCTCCCAGAAATGCCTTATTCTCTCTCTCTCTCTCTCTCTCTCTCTCTCTCTCTCTCTCTCTCTCTCCTGAATTTAACATTTATAAATGGCCAGAGTCATAACTGGTTTAAATATGCATTTGGAGACTTGTATTATGCTGAACCTTTTTCTTTTCTTCCCTCCCTCCCTCCCTCCCTCCCTCCCTCCCTCCCTCCCTCCCTCCCTCCTTTCTTTCTTTCTTTCTTTCTTTCTTTCTTTCTCTTTCCTTCTCTCTCTCTCTCTCTCTCTCTCTCTCTCTCTCTCTCTCTCTCT
>JABTXL010000003.1:5985711-6034513 GCA_025134845.1 Neodon shergylaensis | reverse complement strand
TTTCTTTCTTTCTTTCTTTCTTTCTTTCTTTCTTTCTTTCTTTCTTTGATAGGGTCTCTTGTAGCCCAGGTTGGTTATAAACTCTATGTAGCAGGGGATGATTTTAAATTCCTAGCCCTCCTGCCTCTACTTTTTGAGGGAGGGTTTCATTACAGGTGTGTGACATTACACCTCACACCTGGTTTTCTGAGGTGATAGGAATGGACTAAGTATTTTGAGCATACTTATTTTGAGATAGTGCCCTCTACCCCATCTAACATTAAAGCTTTGAAAATTCAGAGACCGATCTTTAAAACAGAACAGACTAGTCAGAGACTCGTCTGGCTTCTTTTGAGCCTTCTGGGGATCTGGCAGTGGTGGCCACTGGTTGGTAGGTCTCTGTGGTCTTTGCTAATAAAGTCAACCACTAGGAGGGAGCTCAGCCTTGAGGGCTTCTGGGGTATGACCACTCGTCTGCTGCTCCCACCAGCGTTCTTCAGGGTCCCCAAGGCTCTGGGAGGTACTGGGCTTGAAGAAGACTTCTCTGTCCTAGGGTCCTCCTGACCACGTCCTTGCTGCCTTGTGAGATGTCATGGGCATGCTCCGTGTGGAAAGCAGGAACTCCAGCCATGTTGGTTTAGAGGTCAGAACGTGGCTTTCTTCAAGAAAGGTCACTGTAGCTCACAGCAGGTAGGGGTCACGTGGGAACAGCTCCGAGAGGACAGGAGCCTCCAAGGCTATGACCAGGTGGATGCTAATATCATGTATCTGAGAGAGGACTGGAGGAAGACTTCACTTTGACAGTTAAGGAGAGCCAAAACAAAACAAAGAAATAAAACACTACAAAAAAAAAAGCCACACAGCCCAAGCCATTGTCATGGATGGGCTTCTGTTATAAATTCTCCTCTCTATCCCCATCACAATCCTCTAAGGTCAGTGTTCCCATTGCTTCCATTTCACAGAGGGAAGTTGAGTATCGTATTTATCCTGATTAGGTTTCACTGTTAATCTGACACAGCCCAGAGTCATCTTAAGGCGTTTCAGTTGAGGGATTGCCCAGAGCAGCCTGGCCTGTGATCATGGCTCTGAGAAACTATCTTGAATGAGGACTGACATGGGAGGGCCCCGTTCAGCTAACTTTCTCACATAACCCAGACCCACCTGCTAGGGTGGGCGTTGCCCACAATGAACTATGGTTCCCCGAGTACCCGCCCTGACTTTCTTCAGTGACGGGCTGCCCCCTGCAAATGTGAGCTAAGTAGACCCTCACCTTCCGAAGCTGCTTTCAGTAAGAGTGTTTTATCATGGCAAAAGAAAAGCAAACTCAGACGATATCCAGTGATTGACAACCAAGGAGAGGGCAAGAGGCAGGATTTGAACCGGGCTCTCTAAAAGACTCTCTAAGTGGTCGGAGCCTGAACTAAGTTAAAGCTGAGAGTCAGTATAAGAGCACACTGAAGGAGGTATCAGAGGGCGAGACGAGGCCGTCAGTGTTCCTGGTCACTGTACACCAGACAGATGCCAAAGATCATTAAGTAGAGCAAGAGGAGTGAAAAGCCACGTTGGGAAGGAGGTGGCGTGCACTGGAGTGGGCTGTCCCTCTGACCCGTGTCTCTTCACGGACTTCTGGCCCTTCGCTTTGGATGCTTCCAGCAGCTTCCGGAAGGAAGTTCAGGCTGGAAGGTTGTTTTCTGTTTTACACACCCACCCTGAGAGTGACCAAGATGTAGCAAACAGTTACACACACACACACACACACACACACACAGAGAGAGAGAGAGAGAGAGAGAGAGAGAGAGAGAGAGAGAGAGAGAGAGAGAGACTCAAGCAAACATCCTCCTGGCCTTAGGCATGGAGGTGTAATGACCTACCCATGCCTTGGGTGCTACTGAGAACACACATAAGAAGCAGGAATGGAGGAGATCTCAGTGAAGTGTGTGTTTAGAGTGGACTGGGAAGGGCTGTTTTCTAGAGGTCTAGGGGAGCCAGACTCCAAATGCACCCTGGGAAAGACTCACAGAAAAGGAATCTCTCAGGTGATTGACTAAAAGCCCAGCCCAGCCTTGTGGCTCAGTGCATTCCAGTCTTCCCTTCTGTAGATGGTGTTTCTGTGCCCCCCCCACCCCAGTACGAGCTCCCTGTCCTCTCTCCCTCCTTACTGTTTAGCTCCACTTCAGTCCAAGGTTGTAGCTCTGTCACAGGGCCTCTTGTGCTTTCTTTCTCTTTCCTCATGACCTTATTTTTAAACTTTGAAAACAATGTATCTGTGTGTATATGTGTGTGTGCATGCATGCATGTGCGTGTATGTGTGTGCATGTGTGTATTGCATGTGTGCATGTGTATGCGTGTGTATATGTGTGCATGCATGTATGTGTGCATGTGTGCATGCATGTGGGTATGTATGTGCATGCTAACTATTTTCCAAGGTCCCAGGGTTCTCCCTCCTCCCTCCTGCCTCCCATTGCACAGTAGAAGTCTCCTGTTGCCAAGCTTCCTGTGCTGCTCTGGTTTCATTCTGTTGCTGTGACAAGCACCATGACCAAGGACAACATAGAGAAGGAAAGGGTTTATTTGGCTTACACTTCTGGGACACAGTCCGTCACTGAGGGAAGTCAGGTAGGAACTTAAGCAGGAACTTGAAGCAGAAACACAGAGGGATGCTACTCACTGGTTAACTCTGTGGCTCATGCTTAGTTAGCTATTCCGTTTTTTTTTTTCTAACACAGCGTGGGATTACCTGCTCAAGGAATGAAGTGAGTGACGGGGGCCTGGCCCGTCTATATTAATAACAATTAACATTCCCCGACCCCCGACATGCTCACAAGTCAACTTGATCTAGAAGCTATTCCTTGGTCAAGGCTTTCCTCTCAGATCAAGACTTTCCAGTCAGATGACCCTAAGCGGTGTCAAGTTGACAACTGAATCTAAGTAGACATATGAGTTCTGAGGATTTGAACTCAGGTCCTTACACTTGCCTGGCAAGGCTTCTTCCACTGAGCCATCTCCTCAGCCTGGCCTCTTTGGAAATCCACTTTTTTATTTGTAGACTGTTTCCCTTCTTCTGTCTCCTGCTCTTTTCTTCCTTTTCAAACCTCTGGCAAGGCCAGCGTGCTGTCTGTAGAATCTCATTCCACCTGATCTCTCTAGCCAAAGCAGTCTCTCAAAGTCACCACGCTTGATGATGACCCAGCCTGAGGGCCCTGGGCACCCTCATCTTTAAAGGCTGGCAGCATGCCTCCCTTGCTCTCTTGTCCTGGTCTCCCTCATTGGCTACTCTGCCCTTTGACCTCTGCCTCCTGGCTTCTGCTCCGACTCTCCAAGTGAGGCCACAGACCAAGGCTTATTTCTGGAGCCTTTGCTACGACAGAGGTTCATCAGCACTATGGCTTTCATGCAAACGTGCTTTAGTCTCAGCCCCAATTGCTCTCCAAAATGCAAACCAATCAGCTCCTGGTTCTTACCACTTAGGGGACTCTGGACAAGTCATTCACATTATATAATTGTTGTAATAATAATAATAATAATAATAAGGTGGCCTCCTATGTCCCACTTTGCTCTAATAGCTGGTGAACCGTTCTTTACTTTTCTGGCTATTTCTCAGGTGCCATTGCCCTTTGTTCTGGCTCACCCATCTTCACAACCACACAGATGGATACCTCTGTCTAAAACGATCAGGTGTGAAACCAAAGACCAAACCCACCCAAGAGTCACACAGAACAGCTTCCTTTCTCCATGCCCTCTTCCCTCCCCCCTTTTGTTTGGATTATTCCCTAACTCTTCCTGTCTTTGCATGGACATCACCCCAGGTAGACCCTTCATGCTGTGGCTCCCTTTGGTAGTGTGGGTGGTCCTCTCAGCTCCCTTACTCTCCATGCCCACTAGTAAATGGCTCCTTGTTGGCATAGTCTTTTTTCAAAGCACTCAGGGGTCCACAGTGGTTCCTTTCTCTTTAAGAATCCTTTGAAACATATGGACCCTGTGTGTGTCATCTGAAGGGGTTCACAGAGCACCTAAGACTCACTATAGATTCTCTCGGGCTTCTGACTCCTCAACTTACATCAGAGACTTCTAACTTCCTCCAAATCAAATCATCCTTTAAGATTTTATTTATTTATTTTAGCACAGTAGCACTCACCACCAAGGTCAGGGGTTGCAGCTAGGCTGATGGAAGACCACAAACACAGGCCCTATGCAATGATGAGTTTTCCCGATTGATTGCCAAATGAGGAAGGCTTCCCAAATCACTAAATTTAGCTATGTGTAGTGGGAGCTTTCCTGTGTCTCATTACACACACCCATGCACTTCTCTGAAATGTGGTATATTATTTATCAAGAATACCAATCCTACTGTAATACAATGTTTTCCCTGGTGACCCTGAGCGGTGGCGGGAATACGAGACGATGGACCCCCAGTTTGCAATCTCTGAAGATGTTTCTCTGAGATGAGAAAGTGTCCTGTGCCATAGTTGGCATGGTGCAGACACCGTAGCCAGTTGGACTTCCTTTTTCCTTGGGTGGCCCTCCCCCACCCTTCTATCCTCTACCTTTCTATGTGTAGCAGGTGAAGTGAAAATAGATCAGAATCTATCTACTGCACCATTCCAGCCTACAGGGTAAAACATTCAGATACATAACAAAGAACCTAGCTACCTCCAGGGAGTCTAAACCCTGTTTCAGGGAAGGTGTCTGTGATGGTCACCCAATCCCGAGGATACAGAACTAGGAAAAACCCATGACTTTATCTAGACAGTGTTGCATGGATAGGGAAACTGGCCCTGGGAGGCAAGGGCCTGCCACTGAGGCAGCCTGCGAGTCTACAACCCGAATCCAGAACTCTAAAGGCTCCTCTCCTCTTTGTCACACAAGACCTCTGCTCAGCCAGATCACAATTTCCTTGAGCCCCTCATCTAAGCTGTGTCCATATCTGCGTGCCACTAGCATCTAGCACAGAACTCAGAAGTCCCTGGGTGCAGTGGGTCATGTGCACAGTGCACACACAACAAAGCTCGTGGAATTGTCACAGAAAGCAGGTAGCGGGGAGTTGACCCGACGCTTTCCTCCAGGAATAAGGAGAGTACCATGAGAGGCTGCTGTGTGCACACTTGGTCAGAAATAGATGGCTTTTTGTTTCTTCTTCTTCTTTTTTCCCCCCAAAAGACAGGCTTGGGGTACATTGTCCTCACTGGTTTCTCTGAGACGCTACCTTTGAAAAATAGTTACTGAGCATATACAGAGCCATGCACTGGGTCCATAGAGAGGAGCAAGCACAGACACAGACTCCTTCCCTCACTAGGAATATGATCTAGTGTGAGATGAAAGAATAAAAAAGAATGAGAATAAAAATAGACCACCCTTCATGCAGATGAAGCGAGGCTAATCCCTGCCTGCTTCTAAGAAAATAAAAACAACGCTGCACAATAAGACTTGGATGAAGTCTAAAAAAAAAAAAATCTAAACCCCAACACGCTTCACTCTGTTTTATCTCAATAGATCTCAACTCCCAAATATCTGAGCTTCAAAAGGCAAGATTAGATACCATTAAGCCAGCCTGGCCAGCATTGATTTAAAAACCCTCTTCTATGCCTCAGGATTGAGGAGGTTGTGGACCTCTGTTAATCTTCTTGTTATCAGCTGGATCTCAGCCTGCCAGGAGCCAGCATGCTTGATTCTCAATTCTGGCCACATCCCTCCAATCTTCTGGTTTCTGTATATGACGGCCGTGTGGAATCATGAAGCAGCTAGCTAGGCATACTAACTTCAACCGTGGGCTGATCTTTCTTCACAGAATTGGGAGTGAGTAGGTTTACTAACTAAGACAGAAGTCAACATATGCATTAGTTAGCTTTGTTGTGTTATGAACAAAATATCTAACGAAGAAGAAAAGGTTTATTTTGCTCACTCTCTCAGAGGGTTCTGTCCACAGCTCAGCACAGGGGCTTATGCAGAATCTCATGGCAGTGAGAGCATAGTGAAGAGCCTCTTCTCTTCAGGGTGGACAGGAAGCAGATAGTGAGGAAGGGACTGGGCACCGGGTAGATCCATCAAAAGCATGCCCCCTGTGGCCTGCTTTCTCCAGGTAGACTGTACCTCTTAAGTTTTCTGGTACCTCCCCAAATAGCGCCACCAGCTGAGATGGAGCCTGTTGGGGGCATCTCATGTTCAAAAAGTAACGGTGAGTTTCATATCAGATGGCTGCAGAGCCCCATGTAATACCTCGCAGGTTTCCTCTTCTCTGGCAGCACAAAGAGGTATTTAAAGGATCCCAGAATGTATTTGACAGGGCCTTTCTGGGCCTTCCTCAGGGAATTAGTTCCCTCTCCTTTCTTTCTCTGCCTTCCCTCTTCTTTCCTGGGTTTTTCAAACAAGCACACATTCTCAAGCAGGCACTGGATGGATAAGGACCTGGAAGGTCAACACAGCACAGATCTGAAATGGTCCTGTCTCTTAGTGAGCTCCTGGGTAGCAGCCATGAACACTACCACACAGTAGATATGAAGTGGTACCCAGGAGAGGCAGGGCATTCCTAAAGAATGGCAGCCGGCGTTGGCCTGGTAGTGATGCAGAGAGAGGAAGGTCCTCTTGGACCTGACTCATCCTGACCTTCCTCTTGTCCAGATGGTACTGTCCAGAAGGTGATGGTGCTTGAAGGTTGCATGAGTGTGCCAATAAGCACACACACACACACACACACACACACACACACACACACACACACACCACTATTCAAATCACCTGCATGATTGCTTCCTGGGAGGAGTCTTCCATTGGGTACTTCCTCAAGTACAGTGAATGGATCATTTCTGTAACCAGGGATCCTTCTGGGGGAATTAACTCACTCTGTATAGAAATGTCTCAAGGAGTTGTTTTGGCTTCGCTACCTTTGGGTTGCTTAATGGCACAGGGAAGAAATCAGACTAGTGTGTTTCCTACATCAACCATAACATTTTTTGGGGTTTATTCTCCTGTATTTTGCTAACTCAACTTTATTGACTCAACACTTGCCTTTAAATTGACTCACTTAAAAACTTAAATGAATTTATCACAAAAGACATCTTTATATCACTACCATAAATAGAATACCAGTATCCCTTGCCCTAAATAGAAGGTAATAGCAAGAATAAATACAATTAAATTCTTGGCTGCCATCCTGCTCAGGGGCTCTCTTTATCAGGAAGAGCAGATGGGTTTTAAAAGTCTCCCCTATACTTAGCCTTCATCACCCCTAGAGGCCTCCCCTCTCCATTCACGACAGTGGTGTTTGGAATTAGACTACAGGCTGGGCAGGCCACCAGATCTGCCGAGAAAGCCCCAGACCTCTGGAGGAAGTACTATGGCGTGTGCCAACCGTGAAGCCAGGCCATTTGCCATCTAAATGATCACGGCCCACCAATTCACCAGGGCTCAGTGAAGCTGAGGACTGCTTTGCTGTCCTGCTTCTCCAGAAATTACCATCTGGTACTACAGGCCTAGGTCAAGGCTGTGCCTAGACGCACTGGAGCCTCTTTAGACTCCTGAGTCAGGTCAACCTTTGGTGACGATTCTTCCCGGCTTTACCTCATGGCCGAGGAACGCAGCCAGCTAGATGGAAAAATTTCAGGTCCCTCTTCTGGCTTTATGAAGCGATTATTGTACTCGAGTTTCAGTTACCAGTCAGGTTGCTCTTACAGGGTGTGTGTGTGTGTGTGTGTTCACCATAGCACAGCCATGGAGGTCGGAGGACAACCTTGGGCAATGGTCTTCACTTTCAGCCTCATTTGAGCTGGTCTTTCTGCTGTTTGCCAATGCATACCCCTGGCCTTGCAGGTTCTGGAGATTCTCCTATCTCTGCCTCCCAAGCTGCTGTAGCAGAATTGGGATTAGAGATGTGTGCTACCGCACCTAGCTTTACATGGGTCCTGGGGATTCAAACTCAGGTCCTTGTGCTTGTGTGATAAGCAGTTTGCCCACCGAGCCATTTCCCCAGTACCTCCTGTAGTGTTCTTATAACAAATGTGTGGTCTACATAAAGAGCTCTTCATATACACATGGGGATCTCCCTTGTGCCTGCGATGAGTTACTTCTTTTGTTTTTACATCCATTGGAGAGTCACTCTAGGGCAACTCTGTTTTGGGCGGAGAGACATAAACAAATTTTCCCTGGTGAGTAGGCACAGGGTCACTATAGAAGGCAGGGAGGGCAGTTACACTGATGTATCCTTTAGTGACCAGGACATGTCTGCAGAAATGCATCATTAAGCGAAGTTGTGGGAATGCTACCGAGTGTTCTTGCAAACACGGGCGGTGCAGCCTTCTGTCTGCTTACTGTATGCTATGGCCTATTGCTCCTAGGACCAAATGCTATGTTTCTATATTGTGTCCTACAGACAACTGCACACAGTGCTATGCGTTTGTTTATCCAAACACAGGAAAGGCGCATGGTTTTTCAGCTCCATTACAACCTTAGGGAGATGCTTTGCCATGTGCAGCTTGGGATTGAGCAAAACATCATTTTGTGGTATGTAACTATATTGCCACTAGTGTGCGTGCGTGCGTGCGTGTGTGTGGTGTGTGTGTAAGCGCGTGCAGGCCTGAGATTTGGCATGTCTTCCAGACCTCTAGGTGATATCCAGAGTTGATGGCCTAAGGACCACACTTTGAGTGAAAAGACCCTAGTCTAGTGTCTCTCAATTCCTCAGAGGGCCTAGCAGTGACAGGATCTCCTGGAACTTGTCCAAGATGCAAATTCTCTGGTTTGGACAAGCCCTTGAGGATGCTCTTTCTGGTTCGAGGGCCATTTTATGGACCTCATACTTCCCAGAAGCCATACCAACTGCATAGTCCCATTTTCTTGCAGGTACTGTATGGTGTGAGCCTGACAAGAAAGGGACCACACGACTCCAATTTTCCTAGTCTTGTGGTTGCCAAATCAGAAAATCCAAGGTTTTAGACTCTTGTCAAGTTCACTCTTGAGCCAAAGGGGGACAGTTTCAAGACATCCCCCCCCCCCCCCCCCGCAGAGACAGAGCAAGAGAGAGAAGGAAGCTGTACAAGGCGTTGGGAGGGGTTTGAGTAGCTTTGGCCTCCCTCATCTCCACCACTGCACTGTGCCTTCCATGCACTTGAGTGTTTATGGGACCCCAGGGACCCCCTCCACTGAATTTAGATAGGCAGGCAAGCCAGCAAGTGTTTACACAGTGGCCACACAGGAAAGCATGAGCCTATACCTCCCATAGCCCTAAATCCCAGGAGTTAGGGATTTGGGCCACGTTCAGCAAGTCTAGCCAAACACACTCACACTATAGTGATGGTGTGCACTTTCTAATTCCCTGTTTCTGCCACTCCCTCACTCTCTGGCACGATTGCCTCCCTCCCATGCTTCTTGGTATTGTATTACTTTCCAAGTGAAATACTACCCTCATTGATGTTGCTTTGTTAAAACCACACCATGCTCTTAAAATAAACCAACATGCCCGAGCACCTGCCAGGCATTCCCTCATTTGTGTGTGTGTGTGTGCGTTTTCAAAAATTGTAGCAAAACACGTGCAACATATACTATTTTGAACTTGTTTGAGTGTTCTGTTCAGTGGCGTTTAGTACATTTCTGATTGCTGTGCGATCTTCGCCACCATCCCCCTATAGAACTTTTTTTTCATTTTGCAAAACAGAAACTTTACACTCATTAAATAATAACTCCTCACTCTCCCCCCTGCCAACAGTGATAATCCCCATTCTATGGAGGATCTGGCTGTTCTAGGAAGCTCCTGTATAAGGAATCAGGTGCCGGCTGTCTTTTAGTGACTGCATTAATTTCACTTAGTTTAATGGCATCAAGGTTCATCTGCGCTGAATGGAGCATTGTTAGAAGTTCCTTCATTTTTAAGGCTGAATAGTATTTCATTATATGTGAAACACATTCTGATCGTCCATTCATCTGCCAATGGATATGAGCTGCTTCTACCTTTTGCCCGTTGTGACTGACTCCTCTGTGAACAATGGTATTATTGTACACCTATCTGTTCAAGTGTTGGCTTTCAATTTTTATAAAGTTTTGGGTGATTTTATTTATTTTTCTTTTATGCATATGAGTGTTTTGCTTGCATAGATGTCTGTGTACCACATGTGTGCTAACCCATAGAGGTCAGAAGAGGGAATCGAATTCTCTAGAACTGGAGTTGGAGATGGGTCCACTGGAACCTGGGTCCTCTGGAAGAGCAGCCAGTGCTCTAAACCACTGAGCCATCTCTCCAGCCCCTCTGTTTTGTTTTAAGCATACCCATTAGTGAGATTGCTAGACTGGATGGTATGGAGTCTGTATTAGGGTTTTGGGGAGAGACTGTTCTATCGCTTTCCTTAGTAGCTGCAGCATTTTGTACCCTACTGTCTGTAGACTGCATAATCATGAGGAGACTGTGGTTTAGGAAACTGAGGTTCAGAAAAGGGGGCCATTTGCTTGAGGGCACATGGGTAGTAAGCGTTTCTCCAGAGGCCAGCATTTCCACCACCCAATAATAGCTCCTTGTTGGTACTAAGGTGGAGCCTGGTGTCCTGCATCAGGGGCAGCGAGCACAGCTCCAGCCAGAAGGTAGTGCAGAAGTAAGCCTCTGGGTGGCATCAGGAAGAGATTTATAGGAAGACCCAAGACCACACTCTGTGGGGTCAGAGCCACAGTTGGTAGCATGGGTAGGAAGAGATTTATAGGAAGACCCAAGACCACACTCTGTGGGGTCGGAGCCACAGTTGGCAGCATGGGTAGGCTGTGGGAAGGCCTGAGAGCCATGGCTGTTTCCACACTGTCCAGAATCTTTTTTGAGGCCTTCTGCAAGCCTGCCCAGACACAGCCAGCAGCACTGCGGTTCCTCTTACCTGTCTCTTCGCTTCTCAGAAATAAACATTTTGCTTAGGGCATTAGCTTGGACACCTTGCACGGTTCACTTAAAGTCAAGTCTTAGGAAGGCACTCTGAGTGCCTTCGTGACCTACAAAACAGCAAGCCAAAGCCACTGGCCCAGGCAAGCTCCCTCTCTCCAGACACCCTATGCCTTTACCTCTATTATTTAAACTGTCCTGGCAATAGCGTGAAAGAAGGCGTGAGTTACCCGAGGTATCGCTCTCCTGAGTGAGGCCAACACGCTTAGCCTAGAAACTAGAGATTAGGAAACCCAACAGCAAACACTTAGGTCTTACTGGGCAGAGAGTCCAGGGGCGTCTGCCCTTTCCTTAGCCTTGGCTGAACCGCCAGACCCCAGCGATGTCACCAGCCTGCTAGTCTACAGACCGTCCGCGAGTCTCTCCTCCAGACTCAGAAGTTTCCAGTATCCTTTTACAAACCTGCAGTGTGGCACAGACAATGGAACAGAGTAGGGGAGGTCCAGGGCAAGACTAGAAGGGTGGTCTAAACATCTTCAGTACCAAAAAGTAGCCAGGAGCAGCGAGCCAAGGCCAGGGCTAAATGAATACAGCTCCTCTTGAACTTGCCATGTGGTCACAAATTCCCGGGACCTCTCTGAGCCTTCAGTACTTATCTGCAGATGGTCAAACAGCACAACTGGGGTACTTAGTGAGGCTATCAAAGTGAGCTCTCAGGGGGGTCAGGCTCTGGAAATGGGGGCACCCTGGAATGGTGCCACCTCCCTGATGAAGCCCATGTTTCCCTGCTGTATAGCTTCTTAACCAGGCTTCCCTGGCTTGGGGCAGTTGGCAATGTGAGCCAGTCCTTTCTTCTCTGGAAGAAAATTCCTCCAGGCCTTCACCATGTGCCTTGCTTCTCCTTCCCTCAGTGAGTCAGTCATCCTTCTCCCCCCCCCCCCCCAACAAACATCTTCCAGAGCCATTCTGAAGGGAGCAGCTTGGGGGCAGAAGGCGGCTGGAGGGGAGGCAAAGGCAGTGGCATTTTGAAGCTGCCCCTCCCCCCCATTCCGTATGGATCGTTCCAGCTGTCTGTCATGCCCATTATGTCCTGGGCACCAGCACCCCACCCCCTGAAACTTTCCCCAGCCTTGGTGTGTCTACATAGTCCTCTCTCACACAAGGATTGCGGTTTTGGTGACTACTCCCTTGGAGATGAGCGCACGCCCATTTCGTCACTGGATGCCACTCAATGCACCACTTTCGCGTGGTTCTTTCCCTCTGGGGATGGGGTTCAGGTCTCACTTCTGCCCTTTACTAGCTGTGTGACTCTGGATGAATTGTTTGATGACTCTGTGCCTTGGTTTCCTCGCCTGTGCAGTGGGGATGATAATGACATTGATCTTATCAGATTGCCGTGAGGCTTAGATATCTAGCACCTGGCAAAATGACTTTGTCCTTACTGTCTGTTGGCACCTTCCTTCTGGAGAAAAAAAAAAAAACACCAAAACTGTGTGTGGAGGGGGGTTGTGTTTTCCGTGTGGTTCCCACCATGAACCGTTAGGAACCAGATCCCAGAAAGTAAGATTTTAAAAGCTGGTAGCATTAAAAACAAAAACAAAACAAACAAACAAACTGGGGTCCACAGACACTGGTTCCCAAACCGTTTGGCCAAAGAAGAGGTTGATTGGGTCATCTTCTAAGACTTTCTTCAAAGTGTGGTCATCTTAGTAGCCCCAAGAAAAGGAGAGCAGCATCTTAGGGCATAGAGGCTCTGAAGCAATGGCAGCTGGTGACTGAAAACTGCCTAACTGCTCTGGATACACTGCGCCTTTTCTTTCTTTTTTATTCTTCCCTTTTGCATCCTTTGTCCTTTCTGCACATCAGCATCTGGGGGACCACTGGTCAGGGGGATCATCTGGATCCCTAAGATATGGATTAAGAAGCTACAGGAGCAGAAACTGCATCCCTGAAGTTTGGGGTGGGGGTTGGGGTGGCGGCGCTGGCGCAGGGAAATCCCCTTGACAGAGTGGAGAGGTTCCCTCTTGCAATGCAGATTTACAACTCACACAGCAAGCCAGGCGTGATGCAGGATTTTCCAGGGAAACAAATCAGCTCCCCCAAGTGCTTGCAAGTGTATCAGGAGGAACACAGCTGCCTGTGTGTAGCACAGCCGCGCTCTCTGCTCTCCTCCACTGAAGCCATTCTCTCCGTGCTACTGTGCAGTAGGTGACAGCTGAAGCCGAGCACATTCAGGGACAAACAGGTCCCGTCAGGACACTGGACAGCCTCCTGGCTGGGTGATGAATTGCGGACAACTGGGGAGAATTTAAAACCAGCCCAGCTGCCACCTAAGAGAGTGACTAATCTCAACACTTAAGGACGAGACTGGCACAGCAGAGATAGCAAGCCAGACCCAGACTGGCAAGAAGGCAGCCACTGGGGATGTCACCCTGACAGAACTCTATTGAGGGACCTGTCTCCATCACCCCCCTCCCTCCAGAAGGAGAGAGACACAGCCACAGGCTCAGTGGACCGTGGAGTTCCTGCTATCTGCCATCTGCCTGTCTAACTCAGTTTTGCTCTGGGCAGATGTGAGATCGGATCCTCCCGAGCTTATCTAGATCTGTGCTGCATCCCCAGCCTTGACGGGTCATCATGATCCCCTAGTTTGACAGTGTTTTAAAAATAAATGCACTACTTTTAAGTATCCATAAAGACGGTATACATAAGGGTGGGGGACTTTGCATTTCTATGTGGGCCATGTCTCAGAGATGTCACTTTCAGTGTCCTTCCCGGGCTGTACCCTTCATGCTGCACATGGCAGACATGCCATGACCTTCTCATTAAGTGGGGATCTTTTGAGTGAGAGAGACTAGGACCTGATTTCGCTAACCCTCAGACCTAGGTTTGTTTATTCTAAAGGTACTTCACGGGTTTCATTATTTCCAGCTTGGAGTCCTGGGTCACAAGCACTCCAGGATAGCAATGAAGCTACGAATGCAGCTCACTCCAAACTAGCACACTACCTTAAAACATTACGACTTTTGAAAAAAAGTGATTTGTTTTAGTAACTCGATCAAGTGGCTCTTGAGGGTGAACTTGTAGATGGCAATGTCATGTTGCAATGTCAAAAGGTCAGGTATTCCTGGACCATATACTTCTCAGGAGGAGCTCAGACATAGGCTAAATAAAACATAATTGTGAACTCTGTCTTCATAGGGCCCTTGCATGACGGGATGGTCAAGGTGCACACAGGGTGAGCAACTAAGGAAGGTGGGGCTGGGAATGTGATGCCAAGGAAGTAATGGCAGAGCAGTGAGGAAATGGGACGTGGGAAAGGGACCAGAGAGAGCAGGAAGGCTAGCGTGAATTGGAAGTCCCTGAAAGGAGGATGGGTGTGTGCAAAGGGGTAGAAATGGGCAATCATGGATCAATGCAGAAGCTTGTAAGCAGTACAGAACAGAACAGTTAAAGCCATGGAGGGATGAACGGGAGGCCATGACCAGGTGGCAGCCACTTCTGTGCATTCTCTCCTTAAAGAAGTGAGAAGCTCTCTAGAATCCCACTCTTTGTGTCAAGTAGTTATAATTTTTCATTTTTCACCATTCCCAGATTGTGAAACCTAAACAATTTTAAAACCTAGCAACTCTGTACTACAAGGGGAGAGAGGCCTTGTGCGCTGAGTTGGTTTCCAAGACGGATATCTATTTACAATTCAAATTGGATGCTGGAACAGTTGGCATCAAGGACTCAGAGCAAGGGAGTTAAAACCAGAACGTCTTTCTCTTCTATTTTATCTTTTAATTGTGTTTATGCTTGGGTGAACTATACTAGGATGGAGGAGGAGGAAAAACAATGAATGCCTCCCCCCAATGACAAGGACCACCTTGAATAAACACAAACTCTTCTCACAGAGCAGAGGATGCAGCTGCCCAAGGCCATGTTCTTCTGCATGCTGGCCCTGGATGGCAGGAGTCACTGCCTGCTCACAGACCGGGTCTCATTGATGAACAGCGCTAACCCCTCCTCCTCTGTTACTTTCTTAGACATGATTTGACATTTAATATGGTACCAGGACCCTGGCATGATGTACTAGATGACATCAATTCTGACCACTCAGATAGCCATCCTAACACATTAGTTCTCGAGATGGATCGGTTTCTAAATATCTTCACTACCACCCCTGCTCTGGATGCCTGGATACAATCAGGGAAGTCTGATTCAGCTGCCACTGGGGTCTAGTTGGCAAGAGAATGAGAGCGCTACCTCCTGCAGAAGATTTAGCCCACAGTCTGCCTGACCTCTGGCCTATGTAGACCTAGGGTCAAGTACTAAGAGGTTCATTACTAGCGAATTAACTCACAGCTTCAGTTTCCTTCCGGATAAACTAGGGGTAGCAGCAGTCCCCACTGGAGATGGGTGGAGTGACGGGTCAGTGAACAGATGCTCCCAGGTGGTCAGCGTGGGCCTGGTACACGGAGCTCAATGAACCAAGAAGTTCTTGGTGCCCCTGGTTGCTTGCCATTGGGGTTGGGGTACCACAAGGATAGAATATGTTAATGTCTTGGACAACTAAGGATAGCTCTCGTCTGGTAAGTACTCAGTTCATGCTAACCATCATTACCATCCCCCTTAGTGCCACATCTGGGATTGTTAGGGTCACCAGCTACGCATTTATCTTCTAAACAGAGTTCTGTAGTGTTCCTGGGATTATAATGGCTCATCTGGTGACTAGAGCATTGGACAGCAAAGGTGGAGATCTGTATGAGGCTGCCTTACATGGAAGCAATCACGGTATGGTTTAGATATCTGATATTACATCAAACAAAGCCTAACTCATAGCCCAGGGAGCTGTTTCTACAGGAGGAGCCCTTTGCGGCCTGAGGACCTCTGAGTGCCACCTTGCCCAAGGATGTTGTGTGCCTACCTGTGACGAACTGGAAAAATCCATACTTCTTGAATGACTTCTGTGGGCCTATTGCAAAGACAATGTGCTTGACCCAACAACCATGTACCACACTCCTATGGAGGTGTCACACTCAAGACCAGGATGACTCAGTTTACCTAGTAGGTGTGTCAATGGTGCAGCCCACAGGTACTACACACACCAAAGGAGCTATGAACATAGTCCAGCACAAAAGTATAAACTTAATTAAAATGTCATAAGTTTTTGTTTTGCCATTTCTTTTGGTAACTAGATAGCATATTGTAGACTTTGCAAATAATAATGTCATATCACAATATCTAAATGCTGAACATGCCTGATCCAAC
Source organism: Neodon shergylaensis (assembly GCA_025134845.1). Classification (NCBI taxonomy): domain Eukaryota; kingdom Metazoa; phylum Chordata; class Mammalia; order Rodentia; family Cricetidae; genus Neodon; species Neodon shergylaensis. The sequence continues at coordinate 6,018,438 of JABTXL010000003.1, read as the reverse complement.
ATGGGCCAGCCGACGTTAAAGCTCAGGAGGTGCTCCTGGGCTAGGTATGTGGCTACTTCACCAAAGCCCCCATTTGATTGCTGGCTCAGAACTCGCCTGTGTTCTTTGCTCTCAGGCAAGCCTCCTTGGGTGCTTAAGCAGAGAATTTGCCTTTGTACGTGTTTTCCTGCCTGGTGCAGTCCCAGCTGAATGAGAACTAGAGTGTCAAGAGTGGAACTTGGAAGAAAATCACTCAGAAAGAAGAGATGTCTCTCAGACGAAACCTCTGAAAGAGAGCTTTACCCCTGGCCAGAGCATATGTAGTGCAGGGGGCGGGTCAGAACCAGGGACGCCACTAACCTACGATCTCATCTTCTAAGAAAGCATTGAGAGACTTCCGAAAAATGGGTCTCCAGGCCATGCGTGTGTGCATGTGTGTGTGTGTGTGAGAGAGAGAGAGAGAGACAGACAGACAGACACACACACACAGAGTTGCTTGCTTCTTTCACTATCCATTCCTTAATTCTTGGGAAACCTATCCCTAAAGTGACTCTCTGTCTTGCTTGCCCGATCACTAGATCTCAGGTTCCCACTGTCTACTGCCTTCCAGAATCAGCATCCCCAGCACCTCAGGACCACGGTTCTCTCTGGTGGGTAATTGGTTATTCTTTCTAGCAGAGGTAGCAAGGGCTGGTCCAAGAACACTGTGGTCCTGAGTAGGATCCCAGGCTATCCTGAAAAGCACAGGACATGGGAGAGAGTCCTCTTGACAACCCTCCCCCGTCTCTGTGATGGGTCATTTACCTACACCTTACTATTCACACCCGAGGTGGTTCTAGGAGTCAGCGACTGTTCTAGGAGTCAGCTAAGGAGTGAGGTGTTAACAAGTGGGATTCCCATCCTCCCTGGCCACATTGTTCTTTCCTTCTCCATGCGTGGCCAATGCAATAAGCCTCCTCCCCCCAGGTTAAACACATATGGGACTGACTACAAATGGAACTGGTCTATCGATGACGATCACGTGGCATAGATACAGGACTAAGGTGACTACATCAAACTAGGAGAAAGTCGTGATGACTGACCAAGCTAAATGTCAGTCAGCCCAAACGCCAGAGTCAGCGCACAAGGTGCTGCAGCAGACGTCAGTGTGGGCTAGGTGGAGGTTTTCTTCAGGTAAGGGGCAAAAGAAAAAGAAGTCGGGATTCCCCAGGGAAACATATCACAGAGGATATGCTCACAGCATCGAGCCCTGAGTTTCAGTATACACTCTAAATGTAAATGCTGCTCTGGTCTGGAAACTCCTGATGTCCTGCTGGAAAAATCTGACTATGGAAAGTTGAACTTTCAAAATGCCTTTGACAGGAAAGAGAGACACTACGTGTAACTGATCTTCTCATTGCATTTTAAAAATTAAAAGTCCCTGGCGAAATAGAAGATACTCAGTAAGAAGTTTAGCAAATTGACGAGCAAGGGTGTTTGCTTTTGGGAGAGGCAGCACATGTTCTTATAACAGAACTAGTGGGCATCTAGGCCCAAGTTCCCCATCGCCAAAGGTCACCCAGTGGTCTGGGCCAGGCAGAAACCTGGAAGTGCAGAAGGCCCACCTTAGCATCACGGTATCTTCCAGTATCCCAGAATGTGACTTCACCAACTTCTGTTGCGACCGGTGGTTCTCTGGCAACACACCAGGAGAACAGCCATGGGAAAGTAGCCTGTTTCTGCCTGTGCTTAGGCGCTGACAACACATAGTGTGTTAACTGAACATCGGTGAAAGTTTTCAGAGTTCTTGGGGAAACCGAGGATGAGGAGAAGAATAACGCCGAAAGGGGCTCGTGAAGCATAATGGAGTCCATAGGATGTATTGTGCATTACAGAGAGAGATAGTGTCAGAGCGAAAGCAAAGAGCGGGAAGAGACACCTGCCTGCAGGCTAGGGTCCCCAAGGCTTCAGCATTTTGGATTCTGGTCGCTCTCTGTTTTGGAGGGGCCTGACAGCACGGCGCATCCTCTGTTCGTGTGGATAATGAAGTTGGACAAAGGAGGGGCGCACGCAGCATGGGACGCCCGTATGTTTGGCTCCTCACAAATCCCACAGAGGACCGGATTCGCCCACTGTCTGCCATCCTCTCTAAGACCTCACCCTTTCCCTGAAGGCCACCTCAGAGCCCTGCTTCCCACATGTCCACCACGCTTTGGAGGCTCCGGACAGGGGTCGGGCTCCGCGTACAGAAGTCTGAAGGGCCGGGCGCCAGCCTCAACCCAGGGGGCACCCTGATGGTGTGACAGGCTCCTTCAGAGAGCTCATTCCAAGAAGTCCCGGACCAGGAGCAGCTCGAGGTTGTGGTCCCGCCCACCCATGAAGAGATGGGGACAAGCTGAGATCGTGCGCTCTTGGGGACCCTGGAGCCCACCGGCTGGCGATGGAGACTTTCCGGCAAGGTTTCCATCTCTCTGCGCCCGCTGTGAGCGCACAGCAACCCGGGGTCGCCTGGGGAGTCGCCTTTTGGACATTCAAAGCCAGCGGAGAGCCCGGGCTCTCCAGCCCCGCGCGCCACACCTTAAGCAGTGCCAACCCCCCACGCCGGGATCCTGAGCTGGCTGGCGGGAGGCGTGGGAGCGTGCCTGTGTGTGTAGAGCATATTCCCCTTCTCCAGAGTCGGTGCAGAGTCTACCTCAGTCAGCTCCCGCCAGGGGATTCCCCTCCCCCAGCTTAGAGATCCCCGCGCGCCCCCTGCCCACTTTGCCAAGGCGAGAAAGCGGCCGAGCCGGAGACAAAGAAACTCCTGCCTCCCTCCACTCTCCGTCCTTCTACCCGCCCGAGACACTCCCCGGCGCCCTCCCTCGACCCCGGCGACACCGGCGAGCGCAAACGCCAGGGGAAGGGACCTGGGGACAGGGAACAGGGTGGGCGAGTCCGCTTTCTCCACGCCGTGCGGCTGCAGCTCCCCGTGTACCCCGCCCGGGGACACCCCTCGGCAGCCGCGCCCCCATCATCCACTCCCCAAAGCGTCCCGGGCCCCTGACACTAACAACCCCAGCCCAAACCGCCAGCCCCATCCCTCCAGCGGAGCGACAGGGGGGCGCGGCGCACACAAAGCGGATGGGGAGCGCGGAGCCTGGGGAGGGGAGGAAGAGATCCCGCCGGAGCTCGCGGCACGGGCCCGGGGTAGCTATTTACCCGATTTCTTCTTCGATCTCCGAAATGTCTGCGAAGATGAGGAAGACCACAAGCAGCGTGAGCGCGGCCAGCATCCAGCTCCGGAACTGCAGCTGCATGGTGGGGTCGGCGCCCTCCGGGACCCGCGCGCGCGGGCCGGGGCGAGGAGCTGGGGCTGGAGGAGCCTCCGCGCTCCACGCGCAGCGGGGCACACACCCTGCGCTCTGGGCGAGTCCGGGCCGGCGGCGGCCAAGGCGACAGCGGCAGCGACAGACAGGGGTTGTTCAGGCGCGGCGAGCCCTCTCTCTCTCTCTCTCTCTCTCTCTCTCTCTCTCTCTCTCTCTCTCTCTCTCTCTCTCTCTCTCTCTCTCTCTCCCTGCTCCTGCCCGCCCCTCCCCTCCCCTCTCCCCCTCCCTCCTTCTTTTCTCCCCTCCCCACGCCCCACACCGGGCTCCGGGCGCAGTTTGACAGCTTTGCTCCGCGCCTTGCCTAGCCTCCTCCCACTAACTCCAGCGGCCAGCCAGCTGCCTTTGCGACTCCCACCCGGGAGGGCTCAGAGAGTCTGCCACTCCCGGCCTAGGCAGGCTGGGCTTGGTCTATCGAAAGCGATCCGGAGACTGGCCTGAGCACCCGGGGTAACTCGGGGCAGTGGGGCTGGCTGGCAAGCAGCCTCCGCCTTCCTCTCTTTGTCCAGCGCCCTCGCTTCCTCTCAAAGTTTTCCCGACACAAAGACTAACACCTGGGGACTGTCTCCAGCGCGCAACGAGGAGGCGGTTTCCTCTGGGCTATGTTTCAGCAGTTGACAAATTGGGAGGGGAAGTGGAAGAGAGGAGGGAGGAAGAAAAGACAGGTCAACTTCAGCAGAGATGCTCATGGTAATTTGTGGGCGAGGTACTCAGCCTGAAAAACATCACCTCCTCTATGGGCGGTCATCTCCGTCCATTTTTAGACACCCAAACCTGGGAGTCTGGAGCTCCCCGAATTGTTTGAGGTCATGGCTAGAACCCTCGGATCCCCGTGTAGTACCTATTCTACCTCCAATAGCAGGCATAGTACCCTCATTGTGGCTGATGCTGTACGCTCATCTCCCTAGCTCTTGCTCTTTTCTGGTCTAATCAATAACCCCCTGGAGTCCTATCATGATCAAAGGCCTTCTAGAAAAATACGGTTCCCACAAAGGAAGATGCATTTCCCACACCCCATCCCGGACTGTTCCCTCCTTCACACACTTTAGCTCACATTGCATTTTGCACTGCCGCGTTAAGTGAAAGGACCCATTCATTAAGTTTTACTAGAACTAGATTACAACACACACACACACACACACACACACACACACACACACACACGGCCCTACATGTAACTTTCCAGGAGCAGGTGTCTTTTCCCAGAGGAGGGCTGTGCCCCTTCCACAGTACTCCCTTTCTTTCCCTCCCCCTTGCCATGATCATGCATGTCTGTTCCCTTCACGAGTCCCTGAGAGTAGCACCCCCCATTTTGTCCCCAGACATCAGAAGAGAGTATCTCAGAGCTGAGGAGGTGGCTCAGTCAGCAAAGGGTTTAGTGTTCATGAAGCATGAGCACCTGATGTTGGATACACAGCACCCAAGTCCGCAGCTGTGAAAGTAACTGCATCTCTACCTCCAGTGCCAAGGGGTAAGGGCAGAAAGAGGCAGGTCCTGGGGCTTGCTGGTCAGCCAAAGGAAGGCAAACATGCAAGTGTCTGATTGTGGCATAGGATATGAGCTGCAGCGGAGCTGTGGTCTCCTACTTGTAACTAACTGATTAGTAAGATCACTCCAAGGAGCAAGAAGACATCAGCTTGGCTCTGAATGTTTCTCTAGCTATACATTTTCCTTTTTTTCTGCTTTGTGTGTGTGTGTGTGCATATGTATGCATACATGCATGTATGTGGAGATCTGAGGTTGATGCTGGGAATGACCTTTGATCAATCTTGCATTTTGAGCAACAAGGCAGGGTCTCTCCATCCAACCCCAAGCTCACCGAAGTAGCGAGTCTTGCTAGCCAGGTTGCCCTGGGAATCCCTGACTCTGCCTTCTGAGGCTGGAACTACAGACGGGCTCCTAGACCCACCTGTAATTATGTGGATTTCTGAGACTCTCAACTCCAGTCCTCATGCTTGCACAGCAAATGCCTTACCCGCTGCACCCTCTCCCTAGTCCCCAACGAATCTCCTTCTTGTGACAGAACCTCATGAGGTAGTGCCACAGTGCTCAATTCATCAGGTCGGGAAACCTCACTGCTGTGAAGGCCATTACAATGAAGTCTTTCCATTTTCTGTGTGGTGACTCATGTTCTCATTCCAGGCTCAGCAGTATTCCTCCTTTGCATCCACTAGAAAGGAACCATTCCTAGTGGCCAGCAAACAATGGAAACTTACACCAAATACCATTCCTTATAGAGAAATTCGTGTGCCCAGGCTTTTGGAGAAGGCATCCAGGGCATATCTACTGGGGAAAAAAAAAGAACATTGTAGAGGTTCTCCTTCCAATGAGTCATTGAGGTGGGATTTGGCTTGTAGTGTAGTGTGGGACCTTGTGACTCCTCACCGTAGAGTATTATTTAAGGCATTTAGGCACTCTTCTTGTGACCTTATCAGTGACCTGTGTGTTTTCTCTGCAACCTGAGTTCATTCCTGGAATTTGGAATGAGAATGAATGATCAGATTGGCAGCAAGTGTTGATAGCTACTGCCTTAGTTAGGGTTTCTGTTGATGCAACAAAACACCATGACCAAAAGCAAGTTGGGGAGAAAAGGCTTCAACTTCCTTATTGTAGTTTATCATTGAAGAAAGTCAGGACAGGAACTCAAACAGGGCAGGATCCCGGAGGCAGGAGCTGATGCAGAGGCCATAGAGGAATGCTGCTTACTGACTTGCTCATCATGACTTGCTCTGCCTGGTTTCTAATAGAACCAGGTCCACCAGCCCAGGGATGGCTCCGCCCACAATGGGCTGGGCCCTCCTCCATTTGTCATTAAATAAGAAATGCCCTACATCTGGATCTTATAGAGGCATCTTCTTAATTGAGGTTCCTGCCTTTCAGCTGATTCTAGCTTGTATCAAGCTGACACAACACTAGCCAGCACAGCTACATAGCACATGCTTGTGGTTGCTTGGTTCGACACGCTGGTCCCCTCTCTTTTTCCATCTCGTTTAAGCAGGTCCCCTTTCCTACACTGGATTTCTCAGGAAAACTAGATGTCCTACAGCAATCTTTTTTTTTTTAGGCCAAGTCATTGAATGCTTGGGCTAAAATGCAGGACTTATATGGGAGTGTCAGCAAATTAAAAGTCATTATCACTCATTAACATTTTAATTCGAATTAATAGAGTATATTAGCTGTTCAGGCAACTCCAAGGGGCTGGGAAGTTTGTGTTAATGAGGGATAGCATAGAAGGAGGCCATGCAGAAGTCTAGCACACGGCAGTCAGACAACCCTTTGTCACTATTCGGGCTGAGGGTTGCAATTGTCCTATGAGATGCCAGCTTCAAGAAGTGGAACTTAACAAGAGTTGAAATTCATGAGCACGCATCAACTTCACCATCACTTATCTAACTAGCCCTCTTAATACAGACTGGCTCTGGAAAATTGGCACTTGAACATACTGCCTAGGGACATGTCAGGTGGGGGCAGAAGCGTCCGGTAACGCACTGACATTCATGAGCACACGTGACTGCAAGGCAGGCTGTCAGGCGTTTCCCTTCGCTCTCTCAGACTCCCTCTTTCATAAAGAGTGTCATCTCCACTTTTTCACCAAACTCAGGCTCGGAAATGCTAAATTGTCTAAGTGGCTTAGTTAGTGGAGGGAATTCCAATTCAGATGCTTCCACCATGATCCTGGAATGCCAACGCTCCCCCAGGACTCTGGTAGTCCTAAATCTGTTTGTAAATAGCTTCTCCTTTGATTTGGACTGTATCCCCTTAGTTTTGTCGTGCCTGGGGCTTGGGGAGCAAATCCATCTTCACTTCTGCACAGCCTCCATCATCGACGAGACAGTAACCATAAATCTCCATTTTCGTCTTTCCACACGGAAAAGTCCTTTCAATCATTACAGAATAAATAATGATTATCCAACGTTTGAACATTGTACCTAACACCCTTGGAGCCACAAAACACTGATACTTTTGCTTGTTCATTATCTCTGAAAGAGGGGAAAGAGAAAGAGTTGGAAGAAGATAGCCTAGGAGGAGAGTGGAAAGAGGCAAAATATCATAGTCTGAGTAGATTAATCAGTTAATGTGTTTCTGCACCTTCAATAACTGAAAGAGCCTGCCTTTTCATTTGAAATTTACACTACATTTGAGTGTTCTCAAAAAACGCCATGCTCCCTTCTTCCAAATCCGAATCAGAGTGGTGACAATATAGAACCGGGAAGGGGCTCATTTGCATCCCATCCGTAACTTTCCTACATAGCAGAATTGTAGTTTAGCCAGGGAATGGAAAGAAATATACTCAGGCAATTGCTGCAAATGTCTCTGAAATGATCAGCCAGAGATGTGGGGAGGCCATGGGGAAGTGCTCCACACTGAGCTGGGAGGGAGAGGAGTGTGCATGTCAGGGGGTGTTGTTGCATTTTTTCCTTTGGGATTTTGACAAACCCTTCAGTGGAGGTGAAGGACATCTCAGAACCGAGCTGTGAAGTCTAGTACCAGGTGGCAGAGAACAGAAGAGAATATTCCCTCATGGTTCTATAAGATGACCACCGTGACTTCTGAGTCCGGCCTCTCAGCCTGCCAGCTTTCCCTGCAGTCCAGTGTGACATCCTCATCCTCAGGCATCTAGGGCTAGGCCATGCTGGCCATCCTTGGGTCCATTTCGCATCTCTTCCCTTTGCTTCCATTTGAATGGTGGATCTCTCATTCATAAAGCTGGGAGTGTTTGTGGCAATCACAACCCTTCTCCATTCACACACAGGGTTCTTTTTTTCATCACTGTTTTGTGTCTGAAACTGCTGACAGCTGGGGTGTGGTGACTGAGGCAGGTGGACTTCTTCCTGATGAAGTCTCGTGGGCTTTTCCCGATCTCCAGATGTTTCAAAACTGAGAACACATTTCAGCTTGCTTGTCTCTGATCAAATGCAGCATTAGTTTTCTCTCATATACACCAGGTCCTTTTATTTGTTTTCCATGAAATTTCAAGGAAATTAGAAACTTCCAAGGGATAAAGATATATATTATTTTCTGGTTCCACACTGTGATGTACAATGGATGAGCAATATAGTTTTTTTTTTAATCATGACCTTCTTCAAACCATCATACCCATGTTGTTAAAGTCGTAGTTGGAAAGAGATATGAGTGGCAGGCACACCATGACAGAGCATGGCTACCATGCCTGAAAGTAATGAAAACACCTCAAGAATACAGAAACTAGTAAAGGGTTAAAAACTGAGAACGTGATAGGTTCTAAGTGCTTACTGTTTTTGTTTCTGGTACAATTTATTGAATTGAAAATTTATGTATCCCATGTATGCTAATATTTAATATTATTTAATATATTTAATATACTTTAAAATGCATTTATATTACATTTATTTATTATTATATTATAGATAATAATACATTACTTTGCAAATGAAATAATACTTATTATTACATTTCTATTACATGTGTGCATGCCACTGTGTGTATGTGGAGGTCAGAAGACAGCTTCGATGAGCTGTTTCTCTCTTTCCACCATGTGGATATCAGGGATTGAACTTGGGTTTGTCAGCCTTGGTGGCAGCTGCCTTTACCTTCTAAACCACCCTGTTAACCTCATACTTTGTTGATTTTTTTTATGACTGCACCAAACAGTGAGAACAAGCTGTCTCTAGCATAATATTAGTTGCCAGGGGCAACATGGAGTGGCCACACTTCTAAAACTTGAGAGGCATTCTTTTTTTTTTTTTGATTTTTTTTATTGAGAAAAAGAAAAAAGTTTCCGCCTCCCCCCAGCCTCCCATTTCCCTCCCCCTCCTCCCACCCTTCTCCCCCTCCCCCCACTCCTTGAGAGGCATTCTTAATGAAATGCCATCTCTAACACAAACCCCAGAAGGGTTAATCCACAATGGTATGTCACCACTGACCACAATGCTGACTTGCCAGCATGAGAGCACACAGCATTGTGTACACGAGAGAGGTCCTAGGCTTCAGTTTGGTTTCCTTTATAATTCCCTTTGGGAATTCCCTTTCCCATGTCTCCTGCTCAAATAGAGTCTCTAAGACTATACATCAGCACTTGCCATCCCCATATTTTCCTTGACAAATGGCAGATGGAGGACTACAGAAAGATCTAGGGATGAGTCGGTTTGCTTGCATGAGTGTTTTAATTTGAATGCAATGACTAGTTCCCGAACCTTGTGCCATTCCTAATAGCAAGCCCTCTTTTTCATGGCTCATTTCATTCAATTTCCAGGTAATAAAGTAGGGGAAGAGATAAGAAAGAAAGTTACTTCTGTCTGGAAAGCTTAAGTGGCACAGCTAGCTGCAAGGGAAGCGGGGACGTGCTAGCTGCAAGGGAAGCAGGGAACTCGTGTTTGTTCTAGGTTTTATGTACTCAGCTGAGGTTCTATCAGGGGAGAAGGGATACATAGGTGGGGACAGCCACTGCAGTTTGCCACAATGGAAAATCAAAGACAAGTTTTACACAGCGCAATCTTATTATTCTTGCCTTCTGTTTGCGTGGGGCAAGGACTGATCGGAGTCACAGACCATGAATAACTGAGCTATTTGTGGATCTGGGCATCAATACTATGGTGTCTTCATAATTCTTTAGCATCCTTATTTTACTATTTTCACACATGGGGGTGGGTCTAGTGATTTAAAGCAATGCTTATCAAGAAATTTGTGGAGAAGAAACAGGTCATTTATTCTTAAACGTTTAACGGATTGTAGAATGGTATGTGTCCTGGGACAGTGCCCAAACCTCTTCACCAGCAGGAGTCACTGATTTGGGAGTTTTGTGAAACTCTGCAGAGGCTTCCAAATGCTGCTCAGTCTTCTGATTCATCTCAGAGTCGATGCACGGTACACGGCTCCAGTGTAGATGAGTCCTGTATAGATCACACATGGACTCTGGGCCGCACGTTGAATTGTTCTGGTTTAGACTTGTTCCTGAGGTCATATGCATTAGGGTTCAGAGCCTTCTTACTGTCTGCTCTTGGTCTAAGTTTTAGTCTTCTTGATGTTAAATGGAGACGATTGTAGTACTTAACTCACAAGCTTCAGTAAGAACGAACTAAAATCATATATCCAAACTGTGTATGAAACTAGAATCAACTAAGTGTGCGGCACAAAGAGCTACATTTATTATTTAGTATGATACAAAATATAAAGGACATGTTTATACATGTATATATGAACAAATAATATCTACTACATATATAGTATATGTGTAACAATAGGTACCTCTATGTAGTGAAATTTGGAATAGTCTCGATTTTTCTTCACACTATTTTCTGCCTAAAAAAATTTTCTCCACTGTTCACAAATTACTCTCTAATCAGAAAAAAGCCATTAAAATTTGTGGTGTCTATTTTCTCTGCACTGATATTTTTTTGGCAGGGTTTAATACTTTTTCTCAATAATCCAATATAAACACACATATTTAGTAAAATTGGTTTTGCAAACAGTTTGCAACCTTCCTTTGCTATTTTGTAAGCATCTACGTAGACTTCACAGTGCGATTTCCAAGGGAGGAAAACACAAAACCTCCTTCCGCTCAAATGACCAGTTCTGGAGGGTGCTTCAGGGTTTCCCCACTGCTGTGTCCTCTTCTCAGCCAGTCTGACTGTCATCCGACTTAGATTCTTCTGCTGCCGGCTTTGCAGGAGAGTGGGCCCCATCCAGAGAGCTGGGGTTTCCTCACTGCACACCGCTGCTTAAACTCCACCTTGGTGATAGTGCAGGGGAGAGGCAAGAGCCTCGACTTCTCAGATTGTCTGCGTTAGCACCTTCCTTGAGGCTTCCGGGTCATCTTGCAGGCCTTGTCGTCTTTGAGAAGAGTAACCCTCGTGGTGAATATAGCTTTGAAACTACCATCCATTTAGAATAACTTCTAAAAAGATTGGTTAGGAGATAAAAAGGAAGACCACCATTTTAGTTTCCCCAGATAGCTTGTTGGAGATGTATAAAAAAGGCCAAATTGTCTTAACCTTTCCGAATTTGAAGAGGACAATATGGCTCCTTAACTTTATTACTGTTAACATGTTTGGGAAGGCTGTTTTATGACCTGGTAGTGTCACAAGCTCTTCTGTTTCAAATATTTTTTAGAGGACATTGGAATCCGATGTGTCACCGAAGCTTAGAGTAAATGTTTACTAACAGGGAGATAATTTAGGCAAATCTGAGTGATTACGGAGCTCTGTGGCCGTGCGTCGGCCTTTATGTCAACATGTTATTGCTAATAGCGATGATTTATTTACTTCCAAGTCCTCGGTCAGTAGCAGCGCCTCCAGTTAGAGCCTGGGTCCAGTGAAGAACACGCAGTCTGTTTCTGGAAATCCACCCAGGATGACAAGAGAGCTCTGGGCTGCTCCTCTCTCCTGAAAGCAATTTAATACAATTTCCTGAGTGGCTCTGGGAGAAGCTGTGGCCTCAAGCCATTAAACATACCCAGGGTTAGCTTGGGCCTGTCACAGCAGCCCCCTGTAGTCTTTAAGTTACTCAAACACTGAGTTATCAAAACACATGTAGTTTTTCAATGCAGCAGATCGTGGGTCTCAGGGATGGGAAATTCAACTGCCTGGACCCCAGGGGCCCATAGTCTAGAGACCTGTCCCCAAGGTGGTATTATTGGACGTCCTGTGGAAACTTAAGAGGCGAGACTTTGTGTAAAGTCCTTAGGTTATTTTGAAGGTGGCTGTAAAAGGGGTCGTGGGACCTTGGTCCTTCTTAGTCTAGCTCCTGATTCCTGCTGCCCACCGTGGGTATCTAGTAGCTTTGCCAGAAGCACAAAGCAAACAGGCATGCCAGTATCTCTGATGGAAACCTCCAAACCCAACAACTTAGCAGCAGTTTTCTCTTTTTAAGTTCATTGCCTTGTAGTTCATTAATACAGCTAGTTCGGGCCTTTTGTTTTCTTCTGGAGGGAAAGTTTGGGGCAGGGGAGTTTAGATTTAGGGAAAAACATCTTTAGAGGACTACCATACCTAATTAAATAAACAAGATTTTTGGCAGAACTCTCTAAATTTTATCGGAGCAATCCACTTCCTGAAGCTCACTGATGATTATAGATTGAGGCTATTGGCTGTGAGCATGGAGGTCAGAAGGAATGGAGAACCAGATAGCTAGGGCACTTGGGGGGACTGACCATAGATTCTTCCTTCTCCCTAGTAATAATTTCTATTTGGATCGTTTAGGATCCTAAGTTTAGGATCCTGTGGGTTCAACCAAAAGAATAGCAAAAAGATTAGAGGAAAACAAACGATACATGTACTAGACATGCGCAGACCTTTCCTTCCTTCTTGCTCCTCCCTAAATACAAAGTAACAAACCATTTACAGGGCATTTGCATTCATGTTACATTGTGTCAAGTTCTTGTCATCAAGAGATGACTGAAGGAATGGGAGGGGATTTGGGTGCTGTACCCATAGCACAATGTTTCCTAGAAGGAATTTGAGCATCCACAGACCCTGGCAACTACGGGAATACTGGAACCCATCTCTCATGTATCCCAAAGGGCAACTGTATTTATAGTGTGGTTAGTGGTGTGTGTGTGGGGATATCCACTCTTCATCTGTCATTTCCTGGAGATGGTCCAGGTTTCCAGCATTTTCTTTCTACCTTTTCAACTGGATTAGTAACTTTCTAGCCCTCTTGTGTTTTTCTAAAGCTTTCATTCCCCTGTCCCGTGGCTCATTTCAAAGGCTGTGCTAACAGCTGATGATCCATGGCCTAGCTGAAGGGGAGCGTTCTCCCTTCCCCTTCTTTTTACCTTCTGTTTGCCAGCCTGTGGGAGGGGCCTGCCTGCAGCCTGAGGGCCCCTCAGCCCACACCACAGCTGGCCTCTGCCAGAGGTGTGCCAACAAAAGACAAAAACAAGAGCTGAGCTGCAGTCATTTCAAGCTCCATTAGGGGCATGTGTTGGGCGAGGAAATGAATGGGAAAAATGAAGGTGCCAGGAAAAGGACTTTTTTCCCTCTGTAGAATGGGATTGACCACAAATAATGATAGGGCAGAAATCACAAGGCAAGAAGATTTTTTTTTTTAAAAAATCACATTCAGCAATTTAAAAAAATGTATTTCTGAAGCTTAGGGGCAAAAGAAATTGCCACTTTGTTTAGTGTTTTTCTTTGCATGACCAACTAGGAGCTGGGTCTCAGGATAGCAGCACACGGCTAGCCCCTGCGGATGGGTGCTTTAAATGAAACAGGAATTGCCCTTCTGCGGCTACAGCAGCCATTTGAAAGGATAAACTCTTAAGTATCAGTAGTATTGATATCCGTCCTAATGTGTGGCTAATCGAAGACCATTTTACAGCTTTGCTTCCAGAAGCCAGTCAAGAGAAGGGCTTCCACGGGGACTTGTTAACTCCAAATTCATCCCCATCCTCTGACAAAATACCATAAAGCAGGTATTTCGAAAGAAGATGCAGGAAGGAAGATGGTTGTGGTTTTCGTAAATAGTCTATGGAGAATCAATTCTTTTTCTGTCACTCTGTTTTCATATAACTTGGGCACTTACAGGAAGGGTTCCTTTCCTGTCATTTGATTTCTTTGATGAGCTTAATCCTGGGTTTTTCAGTTTTCTCTTGATAGCGTTTCTCTTTGTTGTCTTGTTGCGATGACTGGGAGTTGCCACCAGGGGGCACTGTGCCAGTCGAGGCTCTCGGAGCGCGGAGAGGGAGATTTGCCGGGTTTAGCTCCCATCAGGAAAATTCCTACCTAGGGAAGACTGAAGGAGTAGACTGGGACATGAGGAAATGGAGGGGAAGTGGATAAAGCTGCCTGGAAGGCAAGCATCTTGCATTTTGCCCGTGGACTGATCTTGGTGAAACTGACGGAAGCCACGTAGCTGGAATTGAGATGAAAAGGGGGCATATGGTCTGTGGAAATCAGTATTCAAGGCAGAAGAATCGGGGCGAAATGCTCATGGATTATCCAAGATTGGTTGGAGAGTCCCGGTAATCTCTACAGAGAAGCTCTTTCATTTTACACTCCATCTAGCCTTAGTGAAGAAATTAAATTTGAGCAGTTCTTTAATCAATACCAAAATCAATAACAGATTGACACCTTGTACTGTCCCCGATGTGGGCAAGGCTATAGTAAATGTGTGGTTCTGGCTGTTTCAATTTACAAGCTAAAACATAAAATTGTCTCCACTTAGTACTGTTATTTATTTATTTTGTAATTAGACCAACAGTCTTTTCCTTAATGCCTCTCACCTCATGGAAAATATACAAACCAACAAATCCACTTCTCCAAGGGATGCCAGAAAGGGCACCATAATATGGCATTTGTATACTCGAAGCCCACACACCAAGCACCAGGAAATTATAAAATAATGAAACACCTTCCAGCCGGGCGGTGGTGGCACACGCCTTTAATCCCAGCACTCGGGAGGCAGAGGCAGGCGGATCTCTGTGAGTTCGAGACCAGCCTGGTCTACAAGAGCTAGTTCCAGGACAGGCTCCAAAACCACAGAGAAACCCTGTCTCGAAAAACCAAAAAAAAAAAAAAAAAGAAAGAAAGAAACACCTTCCCCTATGTGCCCAGTCCCCATGCCCAGCAATCGGGAAGTTAAGTAATAGACACCATAGCGCCCCAGGTTTTTGCAAAAAGCAAACTCTCCTGACTTAATTATGGGGGGTGCCCGTCACACGTTGCACAGATATAACTGTACCCCATCTCTCATTAACTTAATGGATTCTCATTGTCAGTCCTCTGGAGTTGAAGCCCCTAAGTTTTGTGGCAAGCGTGGGTGTGTTTGTAAATGTGTCTTCCTACTCCCCGGCTCTGAAAGCCACAGCGCTCTCTCCGCTCAGGAAGTGCGAAAGGAGAAAGTGGGTACGGTGGCAGATAGCTGTCACCATCCTCACCTATGCTTTCAAGTCGCCCCAAATGAGAGCTGATTAAGCTGCCCGCTCTTTGTCCATCTCGGCTTTCCTGCTGGCCCTTGGCTCGGACTTCGTCTGTAGTTTAGACTGATCACAGGTCACTGATGGGCAGCAAGCTTTGCTTAGGGAAAGCTTTTTTTTTTCCCATTCAAAGTCGAAAACTCACTCTGGGTGTGGTGGTACATGCCTGTGATCCTAGCTCTTGGGAGACCCAGGCACGGGAATCATGACATTAAGACTGTTTCGAAAATCAGATAAAAGGGCTGGAGAGATAGCTCCAAAGGTCCTGAGTTCAATTCCCAGCAACCACATGGTGGCTCACAACCATTTATAATGGGGTCTGGTGCCCTCTTCTAGCCTGCAGGCATACACACAGACAGAATATTGTATACATAATAAATAAATAAATAAATAAATATTTTTAAAAAAAAGAAAACAAAACAAAACCAAGTCCTAGCCAGATGTAAAAATTTTAAACAAACAAAAAAGATCAGATAAAAATATAGCCAATAACTTAAATTTTTATCAGCTGTCTCTCAAGGGTGATCATGAATTATTCCCGCTAGTTGTATTCTGAGAACAGAACTAAACAGAGAAAATCCTTGCCTGCCCCAGTGTCTATTCCCTGCATAAACCGAAAAGCACCAACAATTAGATGAACTTCTAATGATGGGGTGAGGACATTGAGCCTATAACTCAGGTTCTAAGAGAAGCTAAATAAGAAGGAGAACCCAAAGAAAAACATATAGGCATCCTCCTGAATATTAACCTTCATCAGGTGATGAAAGGAGACAGAGACAGAGACAGAGACAGAGACCCACATTGGAGCACCGGACTGAAATCTCAAGGTCCAAATCAGAAGCAGAAGGAGAGTGAGCACGAGCAAGGAACTCAGGACCGCGAGGGGTGCACCCACACACTGAGACAATGGGGATGTTCTATCGGGAACTCACCAAGGCCAGCTGGCCTGGGTCTGAAAAAGCATGGGATAAAACTGGTCTCCCTGAACATAGCGGACAATGAGGACTACTGAGACCTCAAGAACAATGGCAATGGGTTTTTGATCCTACTGCACCTATTGGCTTTGTGGGAGCCTAGGCAGTTTGGATGATCACCTTACTAGACCTGGATGGAGGTGGGTGGTCCTTGGACTTCCCACAGGGCAGGCAACTCTGACTGCTCTCTGGGCTTACGAGGGAGGGAGACTTGATTGGGGGAGGGGGAGGGAAAGGGGAGGCGGAGGTGGGGAAGAGACAGAAATCTAAAAAAAAAAAAAAGAATACTACTAGCATGGGAGTAGCCCTGGTTACCAACACATAGGACCACATGAGACAAAACTGTCTCTGCTGAATGAACTCAGTACAGCACGCAGCAGCCCACAGAGCAGGAGAAAAATTTTACCAGCTCCCCTCAGACAGGAGGATAATAGCCAGAATTTACAAAGAATTGCAGAAATTGAATACCAACGAAATAAAACTGCCAATCAACAAATGGGCTAATGAAAAGACAGTTTTCAATAAAAAGAACAGAAATGGCCAATAGCTATTTTTTAAAAGTGCCCAACATTCCTAGTCATTAGAGAAATGCAAATTAAAACTACTCCAAGATTCCTCCTTGCCTATTTCAGAATGTCTTCGATGAAGAAATCTGACAAGAAATATTGGAGAGTTTGTGAGAAAGAGAGGCTCCCTTACTCACTGTTGGCGGGGGTTCAAGTAAACACAGCCATTGTAGAAACCAGTTTTGAGGTTCCTCAAAGCGTTTAAAGCAGTACTACCTAACAGCCCAGCTATTTCACTCCTGAGCCTGTACTCAGGGGCCTCCATACACAGAGATATTTCCACGCCATTTTATTTCTGCCTTACTCACTGTGGTAAAGAAATGGAGCCAATCTAGTTGGCTGTCAACAGTTGACTGGGTAGTGCAAACCTGATACCGTCTTAGTTTGTTTTCTAAAAGCCGTGGTAAACACCATAACCAAAGTAACTTGGGGAGGAAAGGGTGAATTCGGCTTAAACTTCCTTATCACAATTCGTCATCAAGGGAAGCCAAACAGGAACCTTGAGGTAGATGCTGGAGCAGCAGCTGTGGAAGAACACTGCTTACTTGCTGGCTTGCTATTCCTGGCTTGTTCAGTTGGCTTTCTTAACAAGGCAGCATCACCTGTCAAGGGGAGGCACCGCCCACTGTGGGCTAGGCCCTTCCACATCGATCATTCATTAGGGAAATGACCTCACAGACTTGCCTACAGGCCAGTCATGTAAAGGCAATTGCTCACTTGCCGGTCCCTCTTTCCAGATGGCTTTAGCTTGAGTTAAGCTGACAAAAAAACAAAACAAAACAACCAGTACAGGTACATATGCAAAATGGAATAATAAATACTATTCAGTGCTAAATAACAGTGAAATCACAAAATTTGTATGAGAACAGATGAACTTAGAATGTATAGCATTAAGCGAGGTCATTCAGTCTTTAAAAGGAAAGAATGAGCATCCTCCCTCATACTCAAATCCCAGCCTATAATGTATGCATGCATACATGTAAACAAACGTACATCTGGATAAATACAACACACAGAGGACAAGAAAGGTTGAGGAAGATGATGAGGAAGGACAGAATGCAGGTGAAGGACATGTGAGCCACGAAGGAGGATATATTAAGTCAACTGTTTTTCTAGTTTCAACTCTGATGGATTTTTCCTTCTTTCTTATATTTTTGGCAGGTAAGTGCATAAAATGTACTAGTAGCTAGAAGAGTAAAATCCAAAGCAGCACTCATGGATTCAGAATGGCTTTTCTAACTGCGTAGAGATTCATCTTGGAGATGGATAGACCTTGGGTCTGGCAAGTGCTTCTTTGAGTGGCGATGTTACTCTGATATTTTTCATAAGCAATCTCTTAACAATAAAGCTATAGATACACACACACACACACATATACCAATCCACAAAGTAGTAAGACTCTTAAAATCACAACAACATGCCTTTCAACCCATCTTTAGGACTTTTTCCATAAGAAGATGTGTAAATGAGTAGGGAAATGTTTAGATACAAGGATGTTCATAACAGCATCATTTTTAGAATTATAACCGAAAGCCGACATTCCAGCAGTAGGGCTTTGTCAATAAATCACATGACAGCCTTCAGTGGGATCCTAGGCAGTCATTAGGAATGACACACTGTGATCTTCTGGGATGGAGACTACTTGCATTTTTCTAAGCTAAAGAAGAAAGACCCAAGTGTTTTGTTCGCATTTGCATCTGCATACATACTTATGTGCATGTCTGGAGTGATGGGCAGTCTCTGAGCTGGAACTGAACGATGCCTGGCTGCTGCATCCCCGAACCTTCTTCCCTTGAGTAATTTGTCTCTGTCCAATAGAATACGGTGACCTGGAGCCGTAAGCTCACTCATGATGAGGTTGCGCCCGTCATGGCTTCCGTTGTGGCTTCCACTTCGCTCTCTGTATTAGTTGTTTTACTTGTCATGTGATGGAGTAGCAGACATAGGGACTAAGAGAGAAGACTAATTTTGGCTCGTGGCTTGAGGATATAGTCCACCATGATAGGGAAGAACAGGAAAACCATGGTAATGGGAGTGTCTCTCAGTTGTGGTGGCAGGAATGTGAGGATGCTGGTTCCCATTCAGGGAATCAAGAAGCAGAGAGGGTGACACCGGGACTCTCTTGGCTTCCTGCTTTCTTCCGTTGTTTATTGAGTCTGGGCACCCAGCTCATGAAATGATGCTGTCCATGTTCAGGGAAAACCTTTTTTTATTTAAACTTCTCTAGAAATGCCCTCACAGCCTTTCCTTGATGTGAGTTTCCTAGATGATTTTGAATCTAGCCAAGTTGGTGATGAAGGCTAATCATCACACCACAGAGCTCTCCCTACTGCCTTCTTGGTTACTTATTTTAATGAAACCAGCTTCCACGCTGGAAATGCCCACGTGGCAAGGATCCGAGGGTGGTCTTCAGCCAACAGCCACAGGGACGCTAGTGTCTGTCCCATAGTGGAAGGGAACTGAATTCTGCCAGCAACGGAATGAGCTTTAAAGTGACTCTTTCCGGTTGCATTTGGACTAGAACCCTTTCCAGTCAGCACCATGTTTGCATCCCTCTGGACCCCCTGAGGAGACTCCAGCCTGGTTCCTCACCTTCAGCTCCTGGGGTGAGCTCTAAGTTTGTTTATCCTAAATGATGACTCACACTTAAGGCAAGAGGTTCGGAGTTCTAAACTATAATGTATTAGATATTGTTACATCTGGGTGGCACAAATATAGACTCACACTTAAGGCAAGAGGTTAGGAGTTCGAAACTATAATGTATTAGATATTGTTACATCTCGGTGGCACAAATACAGCATCCTTAAAATGTTTGGGACCTAGAGATTCCTTCAGAGTGGTACTGGCTGTCTTTTACATTTATTCTGATGAGAACTTGTGATTTGACATTGGCATTGAATAAGCCTTTAAAAATAAAGGGTGACTTAGCAGCTTAAAAATTTATCTTTCTGATTTCATAAGACAGAGTTATTGCAGCTCTGAGACACACTCTGGATCTATGGATTATTTAAGACACATAGGGTGTGTCTTAGGGTTTCTATTTCTCTGATGAAACACCATGACCAAAAGCAAATTGGAGAGGAAAGGGTTTATTCAGCTTATACTTTCACCTTGCAATC
Source organism: Neodon shergylaensis (assembly GCA_025134845.1). Taxonomy (NCBI): domain Eukaryota; kingdom Metazoa; phylum Chordata; class Mammalia; order Rodentia; family Cricetidae; genus Neodon; species Neodon shergylaensis. Next base: position 5,998,566 of record JABTXL010000003.1, on the reverse strand, counting down.
CGTTATTGAAGGGAGTCAAGGCAGGAACTTGAACAGGGCAGGGACCTGGAGGCAGGAACTGATGCAGAGGCCATGGAGGAGTGCTTCTTACTGGCTTCCTCATCATGGCTTGCTCAGCCTGTTTTCTTACAGAATTTAAGACCATCAGCCCAAGGGTAGCCCCACCCACAATGGGCTGGGTCTCCCTTCATTAAACACTAGTTAAGAAAATGCCTTACAGCCAGATCTTAAGAAAACATCTCAGCAGCAGTTCCTGCTCCTCTTTTTTTGATAACTCTAGCTTGTGTCCAGTTGACATAAAACTAGCCAACACAGGGGTTATGATGTATGATTTGAGGTGACTTTGATTCACACATTTGTCTCTCTTTTTGTTGTAGGTTGGACTCTTGGGAAGCCGACTCGGATGTTCATGGGCACCACCATGTGCAAAAGAGGCAGGCAAAGAGCAGAATGGAGCCAGGAAAGCTGCATGATGGTGCCCCTATGACCCCGTGTCCTAAATGGTCAGGCCTCTGTAGTCCTGCCTCCTTCAGCCAGTGGATGCTGGCTGTTCCTAAAAAAGGAGTGACCTTGGAATATGTGACACTCTGCTCCTGAGACAGTCCTGAGACAGGCTGGCCACCGAAGACTGTCTTCTGACTATACTTCTTGCTCTGGGCAGTAGGTCTTTATTTGGACATGCCTGTGGGTGCTTCATTTCTGAGTAGACCTCAGTGGAAGAGACACTATAAGTTCAGAGCTTGGATAGGGGAGGATTGAGCTGCTCTTCAGATCTAACAAAGGTTTGTCCAGCCACACAGGAAGTCTGGAGCATATTGGACCCAGGTAAGTTTCTTCTCATTGATTGTAAACCGTTTGCAGTGGGTCAGTGCGTGCTCGTAGCCATCAGAATGGGCAAGCCCGTGGGGGAGTCCGGTTTCATTGGCAAGGCCGATCCTGAAGGGTCTGGCAGCCAGACCCCACCACCGCTACAAAAAATCCTTCCTTCTGTGAGGACCTGGGTCGACACTTCTTCTCATAGTCTGCCATTTTCACATCTCACATTATTCTGTATATGTGTTCTGCTGGTATCTTCTCTAGGATTTCAGCAAGCCTCATCCTTTTTTTTTTTTTTTGGGATAGAGAAGAGTCTCAGAGGGACGAAAGCCAATGTCCTATTACGTCTCTCCATAGCGCTCTGAACTCCCTGTGGGTCGGATTATGTTGGGTTGTGATCCTTACTGTGGTACTTGTGTCCATCTGGCCTCAGTATTTTATTGCTCCTGGTGCTACCATGCTCACTGCCTTCAGGAAGCTTAGCTCCGAAACAGCCCCTCCTACCACCTTGGCTTGCAGAAGACAGTGATATTCTGGTGCCGTGATCTCTGGCCCCAGGGAACGACATTGTCCCTGAACTGCACTCTGTGCTGGCTTTTCCCAGAGCCGGTGTCTCCCAGTGTCTCTGCTGGAAGGCTGAGCACCTTAGCTTTCCTTGCTTTCACTGTCGTGGGTTCTGTGCTTTTAGACGGCGGCCCCCCAGCCACGTTGCATCATTCCTTGGGGTCTTTGACAGAAGGGATCTTGGAAGAGAAATCTCAAATCAATAACCCCTCTGCCCGATCCAGTCTTAAATTCTGACCCTATTGATCAGCACTAATGAATAATTCCTGGGTCTTGTTGGCCCAGGATGGCTAGGCTTGCAGTTTTGGGGTCGTGTGGTCTTTCTCCTTTTGTCAGGCACAGTTGGTCCACAGCAGGTTATGTGGTAATTTAGACAAAATAACAGCCCTAATGGCAAGAAGGGGACACATGCGTGATGTCTTGTCAGGAACTAGCGTCTTCACTGAGCCCTAAACCATATCAGTGAGGGTGAGGAATTTTCTGCGGGCTGAGAGAGTTCAGAGGAATCTGCAGATTCAAAATTGTAGAAATATCTGCCTAAATATTTTCAGCCTTAAAGTTTGGGTCTATTTATTTAGTCATCACTTGCTCCTATTCATTCATTCATTCATTCATTCATTCATTCTTTAGGTCCTTGAGCTTGACATAACAGAGCTGTATAGGTTGGACTTCTCATGATATTTTCTTTTTTGTGTCTCAAAGACTCGCGCGCGCGCGCACACACACACACACCCTGGGTGTAGGTATGTGTACAGTGTGCATGCAGTGCTCTAGGAGGCCAGAGAAGGGAATCAGATTCTCTGGAACTGGAGTTATAGCTACTTGTGAGCTACCCAGGGTGGGCATTGTGACTCAAACCCGGGTCCTCTGGAAGGCAGCAGTGCTCTTAACTTCTGCGCCATCTCTCCAGCTCCAGAAGTTCACCTTCTCTTACCGTGAAGTCCTGAGCCTATCTCTGCTTCTTTCTTTGCAGCTGAGGCTATAAAAACCTCTTTATTAAGTGCCAGGAAGGTCTTGTGGCTCTCACAATTGCCTTTCAATTGCTGATCTAAGTGTTTTTCTAAATATAAATGGTGCTTATTAATACACTGTTGTTGGAGTTATGGCCCTGTGGAAAGCCGCCGAAGTCCTGAGAGAATGTGTCTTGTTGACATGATCATAGCCATGCCATATTGAGCACCCCCACCCATGCTTAAGACCCACAAGAAAGCAAAGCCTTCCCTTGGTCCATGTGCAGATGTTGACAGAGTGTGCAGATGTATGTATTCCTCTCCCTGGATGTTTACAGACTGAGGTTGCTCCCTTAGAGAGACCTTGAACTGAGAGATTAGTTAAGCCCCTCCTTGTGCTGTATATCATAACGTTGCTGAGTTTCTGGGTTGTGTAGTAGGTACCCTCCATTAGAGGAAGCACAGCCTATTGAACCCAGCTTTTCTGTATCTGTGTCTGTCATTTCTTCAGTGTCTGTCACTTGTTCATTCCTGAGTCACACTCATCAGATTTCCAGGATCACACCATGCTGGACAAGACATATCTCCACATCTTTCCAGAACACATTTCTGATAAATTGCACTGGCTACACCATTCCTTTCCACCAGCATGCCATCCCCAGCATGTCAAGAATAAAAGGTTTAACAACTGGATTCTCATCTTATGCCAGAGGCTCTTCACAGCCCACCTACCAATGAAAATAAAGTCACGAACAGCCAGCCATCAGCAGGTTTGCTCCCTAGCCTCCATCACTGCCTCTTTCTATGACCTTCCAGTAGAATTATTCCTCATGGGGCAGGATGGCTAGCTTCTTGTCAACTTGACGCAAGCTAGAATCATCTAAGAGGAGGAAGCCTCGACGGAGAAAAGGTTTCCATAAGATCAAGCTGTAGGCAAGTCTGTGGAGCATTTTCTTAATTAGTAGTTGGTGGGAAAGGGCCCAGGCCATTGTGGGAGGTTCCACTCCTGGGCTGGTGGTCCTACAGTTTATAAGAAAGCAGGCAAGGAAGCCATGGGAGTAAGCCAGCAAGCAGCACCCCTCCATGGCCTCTGCATGAGCTCCCGCCTCCAGGAGGAGTCTGAGTTTCTGTCCTGACTTTCTTCAGTGATGGACTATGATGTGGACGTGTAAGACAAGTAAAGCCCTTTCCTCCCCAACCTGCTTTTGATCACAGTGTTCCATCACAGCAGTGATAACCCTAACGAGGATGCTGGGTTTTCCAGAAGCAGATAATGATATGGTAGTTTTTATGGTGACAAACATTAGTGAGAAGGTTGAATAACTGGGCTAAAGAGGGAGTGGAGACAAGCGTGTAGCCTTGACAAGACCTTAGCTCTGGACTGAAGAATTTCATGCCTGGTGTTGGGAATGACAATCCAAAATTTTTTATTTCAAAGTGAAATTCAAACCACATCTCCTTCCTCAGCTTGCTTTGTGGGAATATGGCATTTGGTTCTAATTTGAATCCATAGTATCTGTTTAGAAGCGAGCTAATGGCCAAACTCTTTTCCCAAGCTCCGGTAAGTCAGGCTATCAGATGTCCTTAGCGAAGATAAGGAGCAGCCTTCTCCTGATCCCCATCTCCGTGCTGGGTTGACTGACTCACGGTGCGCTCACTTTTGGAATTATTTCCTCTCCACTGGTTTAGATTTGCGCCTCCATTGAAGTTGATCCATCCACCAAAATGCTGGCTTATTCACTTGCCATGATCAGGAGGGAGTGTCAATCTTTCTCCCCTTTCTCCTCTCTTTGAAAGTTCCGCTTCTGTGAAGGTGCTTATGGAAGGGAATTAGTGATGGATTTTGAAGCTATAAACACCAGCCCAAGGCCTCATTCCCACTTTTGTCTAGTATCATCCCTTTTCCAATAAGAAGAAGTCCCCTTTTGGCAAGAGGCTTTGAGACCATAACCAGAGAATTTAGTTTCTTTCCTATAACTTGGAGAAAGCAAGCCCGCACAAAAGACCAACTTGAAACTTGTAAAAGGTCCGCGGGAAAGAAGACAACATGGGGTTCGGTGACAGTCAGCCTCGGGGGTGGATGGATTGAAAGGCTGCCTCCTGCTATAATCTATCATTATATAAACTCTCGGACACTCAGTTTCTTCAGGTAAAGATCATAGCCCATTTCTTTTTTGTCCTCTTTGTAGTAATGTCCTTGAATGGATTCTGTCTCTTACGCTCATGCATTTTTCCTAACAATCTCAAACAGCCCAATCCTCACGGTTCCTCAAAAGGCCCGTGTTGACCTCCTGCTGTGTGAGATGGTTTCCTAGGAAGACACAAACAAATGTCTATAAAGACCTAATGGACTGTAGACAGTATAATGAGTCTATCAATGTCTGGCTTGGTGAACCAATGATGAGTTTATGAGGTTATGTACAGGAGCCTGGACCACTCAAAAGTAGTCATATCATCCAAAAGCCCTCATCGGCTTGTGTGTCCAAGCATGGAAGATGGAACCCTGGAGCATTCTGCATGTGATGTATCTTTCCCCACCAGTCCTTAAAATATGCTTATATAAATGCATGTATATGTATATGTATATATATATACATACATACATACATATGTATGTATATATATGCTTCTATAAATGCTTATATATTTAAAGGAAGGAACATTATGAATTTGGTAAGTTTCAGGGATTTGAGATTTGTGAGTTATTTATTTCCTGAGTCTTAAGGAATTTCTCTCCAGTGAGGCTTGTTTCAACTCAAAGGAAACTGCTCCGCATCTTGCGGGACCGATGACTTCCCAGCCGCATCTACTCTGGTCAAACTCTCCCGATTCCAGGTTTCCAAGCAACCGCTTCATCTAAGAGATCCTGTTCTTCTCTGGATCCATGGCTCTTGTTTCTCCTCTGTCCAGAGCTGAGTCCCTGAGTATCCTGTAACTGTGTGTCCGTCTGATGCTGTCGTCTTGGGACTCTGAGGTTTTTGATGCCATCTATGTGCTGAGGACCCTCACATTTAGATCTCCAGCCTGACCTTGCCCGTGACTTTCAGTCGCAGAGAGTCAATCATTATGTCACATCTCCTTTGGAGGGTGCCGAAGTTTTTCTTCCCTTTCACGCCCTGTCCTTTCCTCTAGGGACTGGAATTGACCAAGTATATTTCTCAGAATCCCTGCCTGTGTATATCCCATTTCCTCAACACCCTGCGATACTCTCCCTCTCTGCCAGGAGAGCAAGCTGGCACCAGTGGCCTCCCATGGCTTGTGCTCCTTCCCTCTTTGAGAAGCTTTTTACCCCCAACCTCAAATGCCGAAAATGTCTGCATGTGCTTCACTTCTGAGCCACCCTCTGCATCCCCGACCCCCGTGTCACCTTGCACCTAAACAGAAGAATGGGAGGCACTACTGTGTTAGCCCAAGATCCAAACCCACCGAACTAAGCCTTTACCATGCGCCTGTGCAACTTCTTAGGCCAAAAACCATAAGAATAGTTGATTCCTCTCCTTCATCATCAAAATCTCGGTTATTTAAACAATACACCTGAACTTCTGAAGGTTTAAATAACCTGGGAGAGCTTCCGTGTAACTAGTGACACTACGAGCCATTTATCCCCGAGGCTGAATGTCACCAAACACAAGCTCTCTCTTGATGGAACCTGACTGACAGTGTTTTAACAGGGAAAACAAGCTCTTATATGCATCTTGTTCTCAATGAAGCTTACAAAGAAGTCTCCGGCCGAGAGAAATCAAAGGTTTATCAAGTGCGGGGCTGGCATGGCTTCCATGTAAAGGACTCGAAGGCCCTGTGTGCTTCCTGTACTGTTTCTGTGGGCTGCCTACTTGTGATGGGGCTTTCTTATAAAGTAAGGGTAGACTATGGGGGAAATACGTTTTGTTCAAACCTACTGAGCGAAAATACAAACATTGAGTCGGAGGTCCTAGCACCCTAAGGAAAGATTTTAAACACTGGCATCACAGAAGGGTGTTTTTCTTTCTAGAAAACATGGCCTCCTTTTGCCTACTTTGGAACATCCTATTGAGGCCATTGCTCTGCAGAAACACCTCCACCACACTCGGTGGTGGGCACCTTCCTTCCTAAGGTTTGTTCTCGGGTTCCTAATCCTCACCACTTCAACCCCACATCTAATCACATGCAGTTTTACCTGTGACATGGTGCTGCGAAACACGGAAGCAGGGGCAGTGGGTAAAAACGAAATGATAAAATAGAACCTCTTGTTTATGGGTTCAGTGGGAACTGTGAGTCAAAATTATGCATTTGGCAACACAGAAATGATACTAATGAATGCAAAACATATGAATCATATGCTTTTCAACCCATCAAACAACTCTTCAAGTGGAAACAAGACTCCAAAATCTAGTAAATTTGTCTAAGCCGAGATCCATGGTGTATTCATGCATGCCTACCCCTGGTACTATTCCAAATTTTTAACCCTGAACATGAAAGAAAGAAATCTTTCGGATTTTTAAGGGGGTGATATCACACAGGTCCTGTTGAGAGGAGACTTGAGGGTCAACCTAAATCCATCTATGGGGATGTGGTCCTAGCACTGATGTTGGAGAGGGAGCTCAGGGCATTGGGATTAAAGGCTGGTACAGGTGCAAGAGCGTGAATGTGGCCCCCCAAAGTTCACCTTTCCTCAAGAGTCTTTGAATGTGTGGTAGCTGTTGGCTTTCTATTGTAGTGACAAAATCCCTAGGATAAACAAAGAAGGAAGCGTTTTTTTGGTTGGTTGGTTTTGTTTTTGTTTTTTGACTTACAGTTTCAGAGGGCTCAGTCCATGGTCAGCTGTCTCTATTGTCTTAGGTTTGTGGAGATGCACAGACACAATGACGGGAAGCTGTGGTGGAGGAAAACGGCCCAGTTCCTGGTGGCCAGGAAGCAGAAAGAGCCAGAGAGGAAGCAGGGATAAGATACACTTTTCAAAGGCATGCCCCAGGGGCTCACTTTCTGCTGGGAAACCGTTATCAGCCCATTCCCTATGATCTCACTGATAGATAAGACAGTTGATGGAGTGGGCACCCTTATGATCCAATCATTATCCAGTAGTATCACCAGCTGTAGTCCAAGCCTTCAACATGCGAGCCTTTTCAGAGGACACTTTCTTATTCAGATCCCAGCACCGTATCATCAGGTGCACGCTCCATCTGTAGGATTTCTAGACGGCATGGTGGACATGGCACTCAGTAGCTGCAGTGGAGAGGTATCAGATGAACGGCATTTGAGCGATGCTCTGTGATTCCAGGGTATGGGAGATGTAGACGGAAGGGCAGTTCTGTTCTTATAGCCTGCTCAGATGGTGCTTCTGTCTATGAAGTGGCTTGTTGGAGGATGGGGATAAATCTAAGGTGTCTCCTGTAATGATTCTGTGGGAGAGAGACCTTGGCGGCGGGTGGGTCCAAACCACTGCAGGCGAGAGCCCAAGGTGGATGAGGGACAGATATGCCATACAGACACAGCTTAGTGGGGAGTTTTATTGATATAAAGAGTGTGGGGGAAGGGAAGAGAGAGAGATAGAGAGGGAGAGAGACAGAGACAGAGATAGAGACAGAGAGGCAGGCAAAGACCTACTTGCCTCCTCAGAAGAACAGCAGGAAAGAGCGAGAGAATGGGCAGAGCTTGTCTCTTAGAGGGACCTTTTGTGCCTGCGCACAGACTATGTAGTGACGTAGCAGTTGTGGGCTGGCCAGGGTACTGCCTGAGTGCATCCTGCCAGGTGATAAGCAGGATAATTCCTGAATCCCAACATCTCCTGCATGTCCCATGTTGAGAGCTCTATACTCTTTATCTCAGATAATTTTGACAAATATCTAAGAAGTCTCACTATATTTGACAAATTTGAGACTCAGAAAGGGAATGAGCCTCTCCCCCATTAGGCCCCAGCTAAAGAATAGCGTGTTTAACTGAATCCCACCCCAATCCCTGTGTTGAGGCCCCAGCCCTCCATGTGATGGTATTGGGCAGTGGGAATTCTGGGAGATGATGTTTAGGTGAGGTCAGGAGAATGGAGCCTTCATGATGTGATTTGTGTCTTTTCGGGATATCACTGGAGAGTTTACTTCGAGTTTACTTCCTTCTCTTTGTCTCTGCTGTGTGAGGACACATCGAGGTCACAGTCTATAAGCCAGAAAGAACATTACTTAGCACCAGAACCCAGCCATACTGGCACTGTGATTTCAGATATATAGCTTCCAAAACCACGAGAAAAACATTTCTACTCCTAAATCTGTCTAGCCTGCCCCAGAATACCCCCACGGCATTGTCTGACTGCCGGAGCTAGGATACTGAGTTTCAGCACAGGTCTGTTGGAATGTGGCCTGTCCAGCCCGGAACACTGTGACATCTCTCCAGGGCCATCTATAACTTTACCTTGTCTTTTAGCTAACCACACAGTGACAGTGAAGTAACTCACAATGAAACACACACCAACTTCCTCATCTGAGAAGCCTGTAGCACTTAGGGGGGTTGTTTGTAGTGTTTAATGATGACGTCGGGGTACTGCTCAAAGGCAGGTATTTAATTTTCTTCCTTTGAATCCGTCATCTCAGGAAGTCCAGGAACATCGCACAGTCCTGGGTACTATGGAGCTGTCTCTCACAAAATTACAAAGTCCAACATAGCAGGGGGCACTCACTCAGGGAAGCCGTCCTTCCAATATTCACCAATTTTTGCCTTTAGAAAATAGGCTTGACTGAAAGGAACACTAGGTTCGTTCTGAGTTGATCAGACATCTGTCAAAACATCTAAAAGCGAAAGCCATCTTAAGGGCTTCTCAGAGAGCACAGTAGCTCCAAAACACCCACAAAAAGATGGAAAGTGCCCCTTGTAAGAGAAAGGGGACTGAGCGTGTACCAAGTTCATGTTCTGCTTCTCTTCTAGAATAATCTTGGGTTGAGACCTTTGCCCCGAAGGGGTTTCGCCATTGCTCATTACTTCAGAGTTCTCTGACCACAGGGGTCCTTGGCTCTCAACTGTGAAATCCTACCTTAGTTTAGGTCCAACCTTTGTAACTTCCCTCTGTTCTCTAAGCAATGGCTTGAAAGACCAATTCTGTTCTCTGTCTAACCACCAAGACACCAAAAGGAATTAAAGATCTGTGTTCTCAGAAGATATCCTTCTGTGGGTAAAAGAGAGATGGTAAGCTTCCCTTTGAACAAATGTGTTGAACACATGAGTGCCATGGAAGTCGCGGGCCATCTACCTCCACTATGTGGGTCCTGGGGCTGAAACGTTGGCTGTCAGACTTGGTGGCTGTGCTTTGCTGCCTGAGCTGTCTTTCTGGCCTAGGAAATTGCTTTGTTGTTTGGTTGTTTGTTTTTTAAATAATTATATGTGTGTGTGTGTGTATGCATATGTGTGTGTGCGCACACACACGCGCGAGTGCACAGGGCGAGAATCATGTCAAATGTGATTGAAGAAGTTCAATCACTTCTCACCTTATTTATTTTGGGTACAAGGTCTCTCACTGAATGTGGAACTCAACAATTTGGCTAGAGTAGCTGGCCTGCAAGCCCCAGAGATTTTCCTGTGTCTCTCTGTCACCCCACAACGACTGCCAGCCCACAAACAATAACCCGGAGACTTCTTATTGATTATGAAAGTTTGGCTTTTAGCTTAGGCTTGTCCCTAAGTAGCTCTTATAATTCAAATTAAGATGTTTTTATTAATCTATATTCTGTCATGTGTTGGTTACCTCTCCTCTGTACTATATGTCTGACTTCTTCAGTGTATGGCTGTGTCTCTATCATGCCTGGACTCACTCAGAGGTCCTCTCACTGCCTGGAAGTTCCACCTCTTCTTTCCTGCCTAGCTATTGGCCATTCAGCTCTTTATGAAACCAATCACAGTGACACATCTCCACACAGTGTAAACAAACATTCTGTAAAACTCCTCCCCTTTTGTACAAATAAAAAGGGAAGAGTTTAACTCTAACACAGTAAAACTATATATAATAAGAGCAATTATCAGGTAAGAATTACATTCACAATGTCTAGTCCTGCGTATTTGGCAATTTCGGAGAAAATACTCTATTATCTATACTATCTTGATGAATTCAAAGTTTTCTACCTAAATCATTTTCTTTTATAACTTGTATTACCCTCCTAAAAATATCTTTTTAGACCTTAAAATATTTCCTTAGATAAACAGCTTAAGCTTTTATGTCTCTCCACCTTATAGGCTTTGCATTTCTTTTGTGAGTTTTTTTAAATCTTGAAACAAGAAAAACTATCTATCATGTCTTCAACCCTACCAGAGACCTGCAAAGGTAAAATATTACTTGAGTAAACAGGGAGTGCAGAGTAAACACCTTCCCAAGCTATAGAAACAGCAGAAACATCAGGCTGTCTGGATAGTCACCCAAGTTTCCTCTGCAATGTTGGGTCACCCATCTTTGACTTAACAGATCTAGAATATCTGACAGACTTTTCTGTGAAGCAGAAAATTTTAAGGACTGTCTTACATCGTCTTGGTGAGGTTCAGCAGTTGCTTTCTTTTGTATTCTGCTTGTTCAATTTGGATACCGTACTGTCAGCAGTTGAGGCAAGGGCAGTTTCTTGCCTAGTGGCTAGCTTTGCCATATTGAAAGCAAACTATATGGACTTTCTTCAATGCCTATTATTCTTTTTGAAATAGATTGCTGCTGCCAGCAACATACCTCTCTCATTGTTATGAAAAGCCTTGTGTTATTGAAGCATCTTAAGTGCCATATTCTGTAGATATCTGAAGTGTTTGAAGTCTGTCTGTCTATCTATCTATCTATCTATCTATCTATCTATCTATCTATCTATCTATCATATATTTGTTTAACCATGAAAACATTCCTAACATGACTACAAGTTTGATCATTATACTAACTTCTAACCTGCCTTTCTTAAATGTTTGTAATAATAGCTTTCAAGGACTAGAACTTCACATTACATTTTAAAATGAGCTGCATAGATACAATACCTTAAACAAGAGTAGAAACATAAAAATATATGTTTATACATATATATATACTATATATATAGTATGCCGTAACAAAAATAACCATAAATTTGTACCAGTGCACAAAAATTCATAAAATGTAAAATATTTGAGATTAATAGTTGTTTGTTAGTTTAAAAGTAGATTCATTAATCTACCCTTTTATCTTATCATTCCTATATTCCCCTTTTATCTTTTCCAAAAGAAATCCATAAGTCCAGTCTCCCTTGCTTAGTTTTCTCCCTTACTATGACCAGTAACAATTTGTAATAAACTCCCCTAAACGATGACAAATATCCATAAATCTCTGAATGACCAAAAACTACCCACCCCAGCTCTTGAGAATGTGGGTGTCAAATTCTTATGATTACTTGTCTCTTGTCTGAGGCAACAGTATCTTTAGGAGACCCTGAGAAAACAGAAATAATGGTTAAGTCCTGGAAGAGCTAGCTGCATCATTTGTTGTGTAGTCTCTGTAATGGGAAAGTACAGGGCTTATCTGAAGTCCTGGCTAGAGTGGTTTGTGAGTCTGAACCATCTTAGCTAGCAGCTTTGAAGCTGTGGGTGCAGATTTTTGAGGAAACTACAACAGAGGCATTCTGAGGGCTAGATCACCTGGGCTACTTGTCTTCACCGGCGTCTGGTCCTTTTGTTCTGAAAACACACAGACTTTTGAAGGTAACATATATATCTGTATTAACACAAGTATGGAATGTGTGGTGTGCACAAATCAGCTAACGATGATTCTGTGCTCTGTGTTTAAGCAGGTAAAAGACATCTGTCAAATTTATAAGTATGTTTGGAGTATTAACTAAACTGTAGTATAAATTTCCAGCCACACCATATAAAAGGATGGTATGTAATAATAACTCATGAGGACTTCGTAACCAACAAGATTTATCATGTCTCATCCAGTCTCTGATCCGTTCCCATAGCAGAGTAATCAGTGTATATGTCATGTATCTTGTAGTTTTTATTGGTTTCCTCCTTCATCTTTATAGCTATGGTTTTCAGGAAGTCTCCCCCAAACAAATTCGATCTTTATTAATTTTGAAGAAATTCATAGCTTTTGGTTTTTTTGTGGAAACAAAGGGATAACTTTTTCCCTAATGCAACCTATTTCCTGACTTCCATTCTGAAGTTAAGACTTCTTAAAATATATAAGTTGATTTAATTTAGTGTTTTTTTTCTACAATCCAATGTCTCTCAGCAGCGTTTGCCCTTTGCTCATCAGTATTCAAAAAATTAAATTCAACAAAGCAACATACAGGATCCAGGTACCCTGTGTATTTCATATCCTTATGTAGCTTTTATTATTATTATCATTACTTTACTCTTTCTTTAAAGCCTTTATTATTTTTAAACTATTTATTTAATTTATTAATTTACCTTTTATGACTGACTATATTCATTTTCCCCTTACTTTAGCACTTAAGCATATTTTCAAGCACACTGTAACCTGTTCAGAAGGGATTTTTTTTTTGACCTGGATCTGGCTTTGTGTGTGTGTGTGTGTGTGTGTGTGTGTGTGTGTGTGTGTGTGTGT
>JABTXL010000003.1:5950570-5983410 GCA_025134845.1 Neodon shergylaensis | reverse complement strand
TTCCTTCCTTCCTTCCTTCCTTCCTTCCTTCCTTCCTTCCTTCCTTCTTTCCTTCCCTCCCTCCTTACCCATTCCTCCTTCCTTCCTTCTGAAGTAGGTAAACACAGGAATAATTTAGTATCCTGGCCTTTAAGTAGACTTCTAGAAAGAATCTCCTCTGCTTATGCATAATTAGATATAAAATCAGATGCAGAAAAATGATTATTATGACCTAATCTATTAATCAAAGCAGAAGCACCTGCATTGTGCCCCTCAGGAACCAAGCTCCTCCTTCCCCTGGCCCCAGATGCTAATCAGGGCCCCTGAGTAATTTCACTCCTCTGACCTTCCTCCCCACTGCAGTCTATTCTGAGAGTTTCTGTCACTTTGCCTTAAAACTTTTGCAAATTTGTGTGGGCTTTTATCTCAATTAATAAAACAAGAGGACTTACCTCACCACAGGTTACAGATAGCTCCTTTTTTTCCTTCCTTCCCAGCTATTTCTCTCTCTGCTTCTCTCTCTGTATTTCCTTCCTTTCTCTTCCTTTGTTCTTCTTCTTTTCTGTATAAATTAAAAAAAAATTATGTGTATGATTGCTTTGCCTGAATGTAAGAATGTGTACCACGTGGGTGCCAGGTGCCCCTGGAGGTCAGAAGAACACATCAGAACCCCTGCCACTGGAGTCGCGGATGGTTTTAAGCTACTAGAATGTGGTCCAGCCATTCAGCTCGGTCTCAGACTTGCTATGAAACCAGCCTGGCCTCAACCTTATGATCTCCTGCTTTGTTTTTCTGGGCACTGGTATTATAGATTTGTACTCTGACTCTGTGTTCCCTGAAAATGCTTCCTGTATAATTTCACTGGGCAGTCAAGAGGTCGAAACTACCAATCTGGAGCATCCCCCTTTTGCTCAGTAGTCAGTTGGTATTCTTTTACTTGTATAGGTATTTCTTAAAGCCTGTTCCTGGACCCTGCATGGGAATACAGATTCTTGGGTCCTACCCCAGACCTACTGAGTCAGATTCTGTAGAGTGGCCAAAGGATGTATTTGAACACACACTGTCTTAGATTATTTGTAAACTCCCTTAGATTTGAGAAAGTCTGACTAAAAGATCAACTGACTCCCATTTCGTGCCACCCTGCACTGATGATCCTTCTATCTTAATAAACGCGAACTCCTTCTGCTTGCCATTACAAGCTTGAGACTTTAAAATGGCACAGCGAAGACCTTGGAAGGAAGAATCTCATTTTGATGTAATGCAGGCGGTTGGATGAAGCCATTTCTTTTAGTTCCGACACTCTGTGATTTTATACCATTAGGTCTGTCATTATGATCTGTGAAGCACAGGTATGAATTGGTTCAAACTGTAGCTACCGCAGACAGAAGGGCAGGCGATAGCTCCAAGCAGGGTTCACATATTCCCACGGGTCCTGCCTTGGACTTTAAATCAAGCTGACCAATGGAGCTTTGGACACCGCAGGCCTTCAGGACTGAGCTGTGTCTCCACCAGGCCATGCACCTGTAGCTGCCATTGTGGATCATTGTGGCTCTTGTTTCTTAGTTACTTACTTGCTGTTAGCATGTGTCTGCTGTGCAGAATGGTGGGCCTTGGTATGACATTCTCACATTCGCATGTCATATGCTTTGTTCTGATTCAATGTGTGTCCCGTAGGTTTATCCTCCCCCGCTTCTAGCCATTGTTTGTACCCATGTGCACCTTTTCTGAGCTCTTGGTTCTAAGTCTGAACTTCTTTCCTACTCCTGATCCTTTGAACTTGAGGGTAACACTTGTTTCCCCCTGAATGTTCATCTTAGTTCTTCCTGGTGGACTCTTTTTTGCCTCACCTGGGGAGTAAGTACCTCACCTGGGTCGGGTTACCTATGGAATTGCCTCAACAGCGCCAATAACAACCGTAGGGAGAGACAATTCCATCGCGACTTTTGAAGTGGGACAGAGAAGTCAGATCTTTTCCCCGTGCTCCCCAGGGGATCTCAGCGGGCAGCAAGGATTGACAACCATTTAGAAGTAGGCAGCCACACCTCCCTGCGGCCGCCGTCTCCCACCTCATCGCAGCAGCCCGGGTTAGGCTTCTTCTGCCACCTCTCTGTGCCATGGGGGGACTCTTTTAACGACTGTCCCAAGCCAGTCGTTATCACTCCTCCCTTCAGGAAAAGAACCTGAAATTTTCCACCAGTCACGAGGATGCAGGCTGAGGGAGAGGCAGCTGACCAAAAGAGAAGAGAACACTAACAGGGAAGACTCCCAGGCAGAGCTGGAGGGCCATGCGGAGCAGACCGAGGAGCCGTTCGCCATAATGAGAAACCTGCGGCGGGCGCTTTGCAGAGCAATACAGTTGATAAATACTCGGTACTTAAAGTGAACTTTGAACAAATGCACGAGCAGAGATGGGGTGCTTTGTGCAAGGAGTAGCACATTAAGGGCTTGTTACAAAGAAACCGTGTCCCTGCCGCGTAGACCCAAGTGGAATAACAGCCAAGCTGGGGACTCTGAGACGACTCAGTGGGTAAGAACATGTACTGCTCTTGCAGAGGACCCAGAGTTCAGTTCCCAGTATCCATGCTGTAACTCTCACATCAGGGGATCTTCTCTGGCCTCCGCAGGAGCCTGCACCCATGCGTGCATATATGTGCATACATACATACTTAATTAAAAACAAAATAAAATTTAAAAGTAGTTGCAGACTCAGTGGAAGTTGCCCAGAAGAACTCAGGCGGAAAAGTACATTTCTTCAAGCCCCGATGATTGAGGTTTCTGGAAGGTATCCAGTGATACTGACTTGGTGGGTCACAGTGTTTTCAGGGTGAGATGGAATTGGAGGTTCCTATTGTGAGCTCACTGTGGGTTATTTGTAATCTGTGGGCTCCACCCAGTTTAAATTGTCTGTAGAGTAAGTTCTTTATCCTTTTAATTCCAGAGGACACTCATCATTTTTAATTAATTCTTTTGTTGTTGCTATGAATCCCAGAGCTAAGGAATCCTACTACGCTCTTTTATAGAAGCGTATATGGGCAAGAGAGTTTGGGTATCTCGCTTGGTGACTGGGAAGGGAAGGAGCTCCTGCCGTGGACCTGGTACCTCGGCAGAATTCAAATTCCTCTCTAGGATGCTACACCCAGTGCTAACACCATCGGGCCAGAGCATACACATCAACTGTGAGGCCCAAGGAATTGAAAAGCCATGGGAATCATGCATCTGGGAGGTTCTGTAATGAGACAGGAGCCGGAAAGATGTGGAGAGTGCTCCAGCTGTCAAACTGGAAAGGTTGGGGGATCAAGTGGAGCGTTTCAAAGCAGTCATCCCTGCTTTTCATTAAGATGAAAACCCGGATACACTCGTCCCTCACAGAGTCAACTGATCTCCACAAGACAGCCCAAGCTCCCCGGCTCATCACTTCCTATGGTGGCGTGCCAGCGAGAATAGGATCCGGCTCCCTTCATCTGCCGGTCTGAATGTTGATGGGAGTTGCTGATGGGAAGAAATCAACTGTGTTTTTTCTCTCTGTGATTTCAACGGACCTGCTTGAGAAAGAACCATCAGAGCAGAAAGTAAACCATAGCAGCCGGAGAATACACTGCCTTCTCTCCTTCCTCTTTTTTCTTTACTGGCCAGGAGGCACGTGACTTTTAGAAGTCCCACCCCTGGTGATTCTCTTTTGGGAGAGCTTGTTTGGAAACTCAGCAGAGGAAGGAGTTCAAGTACATTGCCACTGAAACCAGATTAAAAGCCAGTGATTACCTGGGAGCTGGGTGAATGCTGAGCCCACCCTGGCAATATGCTCCCGATAGCAGCACATGTAAGGTCTCCTTGAATCTCCTCAGAAGAGGGCAGATTAAAAGTACATGAAGAGATAAAAAGCCCAAACCTTAAACAGCTAGAAAAAAAGCTGGGTGGGCCTTTGCCAGGCCCCATCTCTTGGAACTTTGAGGCCAAATTCCATTTCACACCAGATTCAACAGAGAATTTTTCTGAAGGTCAAAACTCTGCCCAGTGCCTTTGAACATAAAGCTGTATTAATGAGCTTGACTACTTCAGACCACAGTTCCTCCCTGCGGCTCCTGCAGGCTTGAGTCTACCCAGGACCTGGTCAGGAATTCTCTCATTCGGAGTTCCAGTTTTATCGCGGACTTCTCTATTCCTTTATCTGAGAAGAAAGAAATATTTAGACATGTAATTGGCATATAATGAGATAACTATAACAAGTTAATTAGTTCTCAATTAAGTTGCATTTGCCATACTTGCTGGATGTGTTCTCAGCAATTAGGGACATCTAATGAACTTGGAGGAACTGCTCAGCTTCTCACAGTCAGCAGGAAGACGAGAGCATCTCTCTTTGAGTTGGAGGCAAGCACAGCTTTTCCTTCCTGAAGCCAGCATCAGCAGGAAGACGAGAGCATCTCTCTTTGAGTCGGTGGCAAGCAGAGCTTTTCCTTCTTGAAGCCAGCCAGCATCAGGGGATGCAACCAGCCTGTCTCAAGATCGTCTAAACAGTAGAGCCAGCCAAGTCAGTGAGACAGTAGGCTGGAGCAAGAAAACATGTCAACAGAGTGCTTGTGGGAGCCCAGAGTTATGGGTTCAAGTCCTGGCTATTGCTTTTTAGTTATGTGATCGTCATAGTTTGTTTTCTATTCTAAAAATTCTTGAGAATGAGTAATCTCCAAAGAAGAGGATTTTCAGTCCTCAGAAAAACAGAAATGAAATCTGCATTCAGAGTCCATCTCTCCCCTGTCAGGATGGCTAGGATGAAGAGAATGAACGAGAGTAGTTGCTGGAAAAGATGCAGGGCAAACATTAGTCACTGGGGTAGGGAATGTAAGCTGGTGAGCCACTATGGAAATAAACAATCAAACTGGAACAGCACGATCCAGCTATGCGGTTCCTGGGTATATAACCCAAAGGAAGTCAGGTTAAGACACCACAGAATTATTTGCACATCCACATTTAGTGGAGTATTGGTTCCAATAGTCAAGAAATGAAACTAAGATAGATGTCCAGTTAACGGATGAATAGATAGAAAATGTGGTATATATACACAATGGAGTTTTATTCAGCTGTGAAGGGCAAAATTAGTTTATATGATCTGGAATAAAACTGGAAATCATCATGCTAAGCGAAATAATCTAGACTTAATAAAACAGATCTCATGTTTGTCTCTTAGATGCAGAATCTAGATTTAAACATACATACACACAAACACACATATACACATACTTACATACACTTATACACATACATAAACACACACCATACACACAAATACACACATATACACATATCATACACATACATACATCATAAACACACAGACATATAAACCACATGTATACTCACATACATACATCATACAACAACCACACACAAATCATACACACATACACAAACACACACATCATACACATACAAACATATACATACTCACACACACACACCATGAAATGAGCTTGGAACTATTACTATTTGGCAAGATACGCACACAAACACACACATCATACACATACAAACATACACATACACACACATCATGAAATGAGCTTGGAACTATTACTATTTGGCGAGAGAAGGGAGACCAGTGAGAGATGGCAGGAGGAATGATGGGGAAAGAAAGGAAAAGATGGGCAAATAAGAACAAGGTCCATGACGTCCATGCACGAAAGCACCATAGTGAATCTCGTCATCTGTGCACTAAAAGTCCTCTTAATAACACAATAAACTAGCACGGTGTCTCTTGGCAGTGTTCCTCTCAACAACAAACAAATAAAAAGATTCTGTCCCTGGTACCTGCTGAGGGTCTTCTTACCACACCATGCTATGGTGGAAGGCATCACATGACGAGAAAGTACAAGCAACACTGGAGCTAACGTTTTTATAATGAAGCCACTCTTGAAGAAACCAAATACTCCACCCATTAACCTCCAAATGAATGAATCTGCTCACCTCCCAGAAGGTCTCTCCTGAAATGCCATTAATATATACATGTAGGGATGAAGTTGCCAACGCATGGATTGTGGAGGACACTTTCAAACCCTAGCAATGACTTGGGAGAAGCCCCTCAAATCCTCCAGCTTCCACATTTATGCTAGATATAACAGTGTAGATCTCACACGGTTGCTGCGGAGATTGACCAGAGTATGAACGTTTAAACGGTCTGTTTTCCACACACCAGGAGACTTTGTCATTCATCTCTAGACGTTTCTCTGTGACTTCTGTCATTCAGAGGGTTTGACAAAGATTTTACTTGGATAAGTCCCAGAGGAAGGGGTCAGTTGTCATAGCTGGAACCCATCATCCCCCACCCTGGGCAAATTTCAATGCAGTGCCAAGAGGTGAAGTCTTCAGGGAAAAGCATTATCAGTACACAATGAGGTGCTCAGGTAGCCAATGAATGTACATGGAGGTCAATCACGCATTTCCCCGTTAGGATCACACCACGCAATGAGATTGAGATGGGAAAAGCACTTTGAGTTTATCTATGGAGCACCTTGTAAGAGTAGTAAAGTGATCCTCTCTGGGGAGGACACAGATGTGGTGGAGTAAGGAAGGGGTTAAGCCTCCATAGCAGTGTACCCTACTGAGGGTGGCTCTCCCTAGATATTCCCTTCTATCCTCCCAGGGCTCACCTCATCTTTCGCACCAGCTATGATTAAAAAGCCACATCGAGAAATCGTCAGAAGGAGGGGAAAAAATTTACAAACTAATTTGCATTTTAATGAATTTTTAATTGAACCCAAATCTGTTGTTTCTGTTTAAAGATGTAGGGCTGACTCTGTGGTCTCTGCGGCTGAGGGCCAAGTGGGAGCTGCGTGTGATAAAAACAATAATAATGCTAAGCTTAATTAGCTTTGAAGACTTGTCTGGAAGGGCTGTGCGGAGTCTGGGAATGTAAGTGTTTTTCTAGCAGTGGGTTAAGAAGCAGGATTGGATGGGTGGATGCTTCCTCCCCACAGATCAAGATCTCAGCTCGGAGAAGCCATGAGCCCTTTGCGTGAGGCAGGCTACTGGGGTGCTGGCGATGGTGGCTTTGGTTTCTAGGCACAGGTGCCTGCCTAATTAGTCAGGGGTAGGTGGGGCATGGAATTCTACGCTGCTGCTTTGGTGGTGTGGTACCACCTGCAACTGCTCCTTTTTCTCCTCCTTTCTTCTTCTTCCTTCCCTTTTTATTAAGAATTTTTTAAATACAGTCTTTTCTCATTTTACATAGCTATCCCCATTCCTACTCCCTCCACTCCTCCCACCCAGCCCTTCTCCCCATCTAATCCCCATCAACTCCCCAGAAAGGGTAAAGCTTCCCATGGGGAGTCAACAAAATCTGACACTTCCCTTCACTTCAAGGCATGACCAAGGCCTTTCTCCTATATCTAGGCTGAGCAAGGTATCTCTCCATAAAGAATGTGCTCCTAAGATGCCAGTTTAAGCACTAGGGATAAATCCTGGTCCCATTGCCATTGGCCCCAGAGACTGCCCAAGGTCCACAACGTCCCTGACATTCAGTGGGCCTAGTTTGATCCTATGCAGGTTTCCTGGCTCTCAGTCCAGAATCAGTGAGCTCTCCCTAGCTCAGGTCAGCTGATTCTGTGGGTATCACCATCATGGTCTTGACCCCTTTGCTCCATCCTCTCTTGGATTGGTCTCCAGTAGCTTGGCCCAGTGCTTGTTGTAAGTCTCTGTATCTGCTACCATCAGTTGCTGGATGAAGGTTCTATGATGTCAATTAAGGCGGTCATCAATCTGATTGCAGGGGAAGGCCACAGAGAAAAGGTGTCCTCTCCACTGTTGCTTAGAGTTTTAACTGGGGTCATACTTGCTGATTCCTGGAAATTTTCTCTAGTGCCATATTTCTTGCTAGCCCTTTAATGGCTCCCTCAATCAAGACAGCTCTTTCCCTCTCTGAACTTCTGCATTTTTGGGCATTCCTGTTCCCTCATGTTCTCCTCCCCCTCCCCTTCTCTCCTCCCCTCTTCTTCTTCCCTCCCTTCTACCCCCCATACTCCCAATTTTTTCAGATTTTGTCTGTTTCCCCTTCCCAGGGTAATCCATGTATATCTCTCTTAGGGTTCTCCTTGTTACCTAACTTCTCTGGGAACGTGAACTATATGCTGACTATCTTTTGCTATAATGTTCTCTTATGAGTGAGTACATACCATGTTTGTCTATCTGAGTTTGGGTTACCTCACTCAGAATGGATTTTTTTTTCTAGTTCCATTCATTCAAATGCAAATTTCAAGATGTCATTTTTTTTTTGCCACTGAGTAGTACTCCATTGTGGTAAATGTACCACATTTTCTTTATCCATTCTTTGGTTGAAAGGCACCTACATTGTTTCCAGGCTCTGGGTATTATGAATAATGCTGCTATGAACATAGCTGAGCTAATATCCTTGTGGTATGAGTGTGTATCATTTGGGCATATACCCAAGAGTAGTATTGCTGGGTCTTGAGGTAGATTGATTCTCAATTTTCTAAGAAACTGCCATATTGATTTTCAAAGAGGTTGTAAAAGTTTTCATGCCCACCAGCAATGGAGGAGTGTTCCTGTGACTCTATATCCTCTCCGTGATCTTAGCCATTCTAACCAGTATAAGATGGTATCTCTGCATTGTTTTGTATTTCCTTGATGGCTAAGGATGCTAAGCATGTTCATAGCAGCATTATTTGTAATAGCCAGAACCTGAAAACAACATGAATGACAAATTCTTTTTATGAGGCTTCTGTTACCCTGATAGCCAAATCACAGAAAGATGCAACAATAAAAGAGAATTACAGACAAATTTCTCTTATGAACATTAATACAAAACTATTCCACAAAATACTGTCAAAATGAACCAAAGAACGCCATGATCAAGTAGGCTTCATCTCAGTGATGCAAGGATGGTTCAACATATGAAAATCTGTCAATGTAATTCGCCATATAAAAAAACTGAAAGAAAAAAAATCACATGATCATCTTATCAGGAGAAAGATAAAGCTGTTCACTCCCTCCATATCTAGTCAATATAGTACTTGCAGTTCTAGCTAGAGCAATAAGACAGCTAAAGGAGATCAAGGGGATATAAATAGGAAAGGAAGAATTCAAAATATCACTATTTGCAGATGATATGATAGCATACACAAGTGACCCCAAAAATTCTACCAGGGAACTCCTAGAGCTAACAAACACCTTCATTGATCAGCTGGATACAAGATCAGCATATATATGCTAATATATGTATATATATGTATCACATATATCAGTAATCCTATTATATACAAATGACAAATGGGCTGAGAAAGCTATCAAGAAAACAACACCCTTCACAACAGCCACAATAAATGTAAAATATCTTGGGGTAACTCTAACCAAGGCAAATGGTATAATAAAAACTTCAAATCTTTGAAGAAGAAAATTGAAGAAGATATTAGAAAATGGAAAGATCTCCCATGCTCATGGATTGGTAGTATTAACCTAGTAAGTATGGTCATTCTACCAAAAGCAGTCTACAGATTCAGTGCAATCCGCATCAAATTTCTAACACAATTCTTTATGGACCATGAAAGAACAAACTCAACTTCATATGGAAAAAAACAGGACAGTGAAACTAATCTTATACAATAAAAGAATCTCTGGAAGTATCACCATTCCCAATTTCAAGTTATATTATGGAACTGTAGTAATAAAAACTGCATGGTATTGGCATAAAAACTGGCACGTTGACAATTGGAATAGAATTGAAGACCCAGACGTAAATCCACACACCTGTGAACACTTGATTTTTGATAAAGAAGCCAAAAATATACAATGAAAAAAAAAGAAAGCATCTTTAATAAATATAACTAGAAATCAGTATCTAGAATAATGCAAATAGATCTGTATCTATCATTGAGCACAAAACTCAAATCCAAGTGGATCAAAGACATCAACATAAAACCAGATACACCGAACCTGCTAGAAGAGAAAGAAGGGAATAGGCTTGAGCACATTGGCACAGGAGACAACTTTTGAGCAGAACACCAATAGGGTAGGTGCTAAGATCAGCCATTAATAAATGGGACCTCATGAAACCAAAAAGCTTCTGTAAAGCAAAGGATAGCAGCAGTGGGACAAAAAGGCAAGTCACAGAAAAGGAAAAGATTTTCACCAACTCCTCATGTGACAGAAGACTAATATCTGAAATATATAAAGAGCTCAAGAAACTGGGCATCAACAAACTAAATAATCCAATTAAAAAATAGGGCACAGATCTATCTATACAGAGAATTCTCAATGGAGTAATCACAAATGGCTGAGAAACAAAGAAATGTTTAACATCCTTAGCCACCAGGGAAACGCAAATCAAAACAACTGAGATTCCATCTTACATCTGTCAGAGTGGCTAAGATCAAAAACACAAGTCATGGCTCGTGCTGGTGAGGCTGTGGAGCAACTTCCACTGTTGCTGGGAGTGCAAACTTGTACATCTTGTTTGGAAATCAATATAGTAGTTTCACAGAAAATTGGGAGTCCATCTACCTCCAGACTCAACTATATCATTCCTGAACATATACACAAAGGACACCCCACCCTATCACGACACTTGCTCAACTATGTTCATAACATCTTTATTCATAATAGCCAGAAACTGAAAACAACCTAGATGTTCCTCACCCGAAGAATGGATAAAAAAAATGTGGTATATTTACACAATGGTGCATTACTCAACTGTAAAAAGCAAGGACATCATGAAATTTATAGGCAAATGGAAGGGACTAGAAAAAAAAATCATCCTGAGTGAGGTAAGCCAGACCCAGAAAGACAAACATGGTATAATTCATAGGTTGTTATTAGCTGTAAAGTAGAATATAATCACACTGTGGTCCATAGACCTAGAGAGGCTAAGTAACCAGGAAGGCTTAAGAGGGACACAAGGATCCCCCTGGGAAGGGGAAACAGAACAAATTTTAAGGATGGTCTTGGGAACAGGAGAAATCAAGGGGGGATGTAGAAAATACTGGGAGAAACGACTGGAATTGGGAGTGCTTGGTGGCCAAGGTGGAAACCCAGTGCAATGGAAACTCTATGGAATCTATGAGAGTAACCCTAGCAAAGACTCCTAGCAATGGGGACACCAAGCCTGAACCGGCCATCTTTTGTAACCTAGCAAGACCTCAAATGGAGGGACTCGGATGCTAACTCAGCTACAAAACTTTTGACCTACAGTTAGTCCTGCTCGCAGAGTACTCTGGGACCGGAACCTAGCATGATCTTCATTAAAGAGACCAGAGAGACTTAATCCAGTAACTGATGAGAACAGGTGCAGAGTCCCACAGCCAAACATTAGACAGAGCTCTGGGAGTCCTGAGGAGAAAGGGAGGAAGAATAGGAGAGTCAGAGGGATCAGGTACACAACAGGAAAACCCCCAGAATCAATTCACTAGGACTCTTAGGGGCTTGCAGATATCAGGGAGATCTGACCTAGGTCCTCTGGATATATGTTTATGCCTGAGTAGCTTGGTGTTATTGCAGGATTCCTAACAGTGGGATTGGAGGCAGTGGTTGACTCTTTTTCCTACTTATGGAACACTTTTCTTCCTACTGGGCTGCCTTGTTCAGCCTTGATGTCATGGTATGTGTTTGGTCATATTGTAGCTTGTTACACCATGTTTGGTTCATGTGCCTGGAAGGCCTGCTCTTCTCTGAGGGAAGATGGAGTGCGTGGATCTGGTGGAGAGGTTGGGCAGAAAAAGGAGAGGATGGGGGAGGGGATGGAGGGGAAATTGTGATCTAGATGTAATATATGAGAGAAAGGAGAAAGAGGGAGAGAGGAAGAGAGGGAAGGAAGAAGGAAGGGAGGAGGGGAGGGAAGGGACTTATTTCAAGTATGAACATTTTTCATGTTTTTTTTTAGATTCTGGTATTATAAACCAGGGAAAAAAATAATTTTTTCTTCACTCCATCGTCTGTTCTTCACTTTCTTTCATATTCCTGCTTGAGATAACAAAAGCACATAGGTTCTTGTGTTTCATGAGGCTCCTGGTATGTCTTCAACCGTATGTTGATTATGGTTTACCCACAGTGACTCACTCCTAATTAATGGAGGAAATCATGTGCAGAGAACTGAGAACCACCTGTCAAACGCAAGGATTTGAGAAGGCCAACAAAACTTAGGCTGCATATAAGTGTATGCACTCTCTTTTTCAGTCAAAGAAATCACTTGGACACTTCAAAATCAAAACTCATCAGCATGACCCAAGATATAACTGGATAGCATACAAAAATAAGAGGCAAATTACATAAACCTTAAATTATGCTTAGTGATTAATGTTTCATTATTCCTTCTTACTTTGTAAAATAGCTAGATACCTAAAAATACATTAATTAACTTGGTATTTGTTCAAGGTTTCAATCCACCTAACGATGTTGGAAATTGTATCTAACCTAGTTCAATGTGAAGCATAATTACTGTTGATAAAATTCGTCAGACTAATGATTCAATTTGGTTGAATACAAATTGATGATTCTCATCACGTTAAACATCATTTATGAGTAGCATTAGCTTACTTGATTAGTAAACCTGTATAAATTTAGTAGACATTTTTTTCTTGAGCAAACAAACCCAAGGAAAATAATGCACACCACTGTATTATATTTAACATTAAAAAAATCAGGAAAATGTAGCTGCTTGTTCCTTAGATCAATGTCATTGGTCAAATTTTACTTAAACTATGAAAAACTGGATCCTTAAGATGTAATTGACCTAACAGTTCATGGCAGAAGAACTTTTCAAACATCTTCAGGTTTCTCATTTCTGTGTTTTTACTTTGTGGGATTTTTAGGATTCTTTTTTACATGAGTACTTATTTATCTTTATGAGCTCATTAGAAAAGGGCTATGTGAAGACATTATAATAAATCAATGCTCTCAGCTGGCTGGAGAACATTTTATGTGTCTACCAGGAAACACCAAGAACTTTCCCACCTAACAATAACCCTTTGCATAGAGATGGAGTTTCATCTCTATAACATTCCCCGGAAATTAAATGCAGACAGGAATATAAAAGCCATTAGTCCAGCTCTCAAAGGGTTAGTCTTCTTCCCACTGCTCATGCCATTCTTCACAGGGTTGGTACAAATTCGACAAGTCAATCAACGTTCAGGAAAGACTACCACACTGGACAACCCACCGTCTCTTACATAGCAGAGACTTGGTCAGTATTATCTTCTTAGTGATAACCAAATGGCTAACATGTAAGTCAGCTTGCCATTCCTGCAGCAAATACCTGCAGTGCTCTACTTACCTGAAGAAAACAGTCATTCGGCTCATGGTCTCAGAGGTTCTAGTACAAAGTTGGCCGGCCCTGTTGCTTAGGCTCCTGCGGGAGCTCCTTCTGCTCCTTCAGCCAATATCCGTGAGATACCAGCCCATTGGGGCGTGGTCTCTCTCTCTTTAAAAAAGCAGCAACCTGACAGGTGTAAGATGGTATCTTAAAGTTGTCTTGATTTGCATTTCCCTGATCGCTAAGGAAGTTGAGCATGACCTTAGGTGTCTTTTGGCCATTTGAACTTCTTCTGTTGAGAGATCTCTGTTCAGCTCAGTGCCCCATTTTATAATTGGGTTGCTTAGCCTTTTACGGTCTAGTTTCTTGAGTTCTTTATGAGGGAGGGGAACTTGATTGGGGAAGGGGGAGGGAAAGGGGAGGCGGCGGTGGGGAAGAGACAGAAGTCTTTAATAAAAAAAAAAAAAAAAAAAAAAGCAGCAACTGCCCTCCGCCCACTCTCTTGCTTCTGGCTCCGCTTCCAGCAACTAATCTCCTTTCCTGATTGCTCAGAGGGCTGTTGTCTGGGATGGTGATCTGTAAGTTTTCCCCTTTAAATAAATAACTATTCTATTAATCATAATTCCAAACCAGTGTGGGATTGTTTATGACTTACGCCTTTAGGCTCTGTGGTGAAGGGTTGTATCATGGCAGGAACATGTGCTGGAGGAAATGGAAGAGAATACAGGGTCTCCAAAGGCATGCCTCTATCTAAAGGCCTCCCACACAGCCCCACCTACTATAGGTTCAAAGGCCTCCTAACACCACCATGCCAGAGACCATCCCTTTAACATATGGACCCTGCAGTGGGGGCATGCAGTGACCAAATAATAGCAGTTGAGCTATAAAATCAAATCTGTAATCTTTAGTGCTAGCATGGCGGAGCAATTTACTAATTACACGTCAATCAAAGACCACTCAAATGTACCAGGTCAGTAGAACAGAAACGGCTTCTCATTTTGCCTTTCTTACTGACTAAGCCCCTCTGTTCATAGGTTTCCTACTGCTGTGCTCTGGGTCACATAAGCAGCTCCAGGCAGAGCAGATGGTTCAGAATGGCCCTCCACTGATGGACAGCAACATGATGGGTTGGATGGTCTTTGTGTGACATGCCCTTCACTGATGGACAGCAACACGGCGAGTTGGATGCTGTTAGCGTGACATGCCAACACCAAAGTGAGAGCCAATTGCCACAGGCCTGAGACTTGAGGCAATCGAGAGGGTAGCAGGGTTTGCCACAGATGCAGGTTTGGATGAGATCTTAGTTGTCTGCCCAACCATTGTTCTTACTCGCTAGAGGATAAACTCAATCTCTACGAGGGCAAGGGTCTTACTCAGGATTCCACGAGAAGTTATTGGCAGAGCCAGGACCGGGAATGGAGGCCTTCTGCCTTCCAGCTTCTACAGTGGGTGATGTTTACAGTAAGCTGCATCTTACGCCCATTGATATCTGATGTTGAGCTGTGAAAGCTTGCCTAAACTTCTCAGCGTGCTAGTGAGCTGTCTTCACACTTTCGTCACAACCATGGCTTTAACTCTGTCACTGTAGAAGATTTTAAGGGAAGCGGGTTCCACGTACCGAGAAGCTGCCTCATTTTTACATCAAGGCACGGTAAAGTAGACACTCTAAAAACAGATGTGCTCATGGATGTTGACAGAGCGCTGTGCACTTATCAAACGTGCTTGGCCAGCCGGTTTGATATCCCTTTCATCATGTCTGTGCTGACTTGTGCATATAACTGTGACCGAAGTCCAGGATGTCCAGAGAGAGAACCGGTCAGCTCTAATGCTGGGTATTTCTTAGGCTGGTACTCTAAATCCTCACAGCCATTTGACAGGAGCCCTAATTCTGAGGTGTAGATGAGGGCACAGATAATTAATCCAATGCCACAGAGCCAGCCTTTCAGGGAAGAGTTGAAACCTGTTTGGCTGCAAAGTCCGAGCTCATTGCAAGACATCAAAAAGCTTCATTAAGCCCACCTACCAGGGACAAATCTGTGGAGGTAGAAGTCACACTGTGAAGGGGATTAAGATCCCAGGAGGTACTGAGACTGGTTGTGGAGGGACTGAAAAGGGCAGGGAGCAGTTCTCATGACAGGGACAAGGGAAGAGGGTCTGGGAAAGATGCCCTTTGCCAGTGAGCCTGTGGTTCGAATGATGAGGAGTTTGGATGTAGGGAGGTGGGGAAGAGAAGGTCTGGCAGGTGGTCAGTGCTTAGAAATTTGGATGCATATGGCAGAATATGAAG
The DNA here is from genome assembly GCA_025134845.1 of Neodon shergylaensis. Lineage (NCBI taxonomy): Eukaryota > Metazoa > Chordata > Mammalia > Rodentia > Cricetidae > Neodon > Neodon shergylaensis. The sequence goes on along the minus strand of JABTXL010000003.1, from coordinate 5,967,898 downwards.
GAAGACAAGCAGATTGGTTATGGTGAATCACAGTGAGTTATCAAAGGGACTTTAAAAGATAATCATAGTAATAGAAATTCATCGAGCACTTTTCTGTGGGCTGCATTCTCTACTGTGGGCTGTGCACTTGTTATCTCACGCAATCCCTTCAACCACAACCCTTCAAACAGATGTCATTACCACTTATAGCTAGGGAACTTGTGGTACAGAAAAGAATAGAAATGAAGCCAAGGCTTGATGCTACTATATTCCAGGGCTGGGATTTGAACCTGGATCTTGAGCCATATCTCTTAACCACTATATGTTTCATTTCATTTGTATTTTAATAAATAAAGTTTGCCTGAAGATTAGAGAGTAAAACAACCCCACTAACCAGTCTTACAGACCAGTAGCAACACACACCTTTAATCCCAGAAACCACACTAGTTGCCATAGAAACCGTATAGACATGCCTTAAATCCCAGTGGTGCACACCTCTAATCCCGGCCTAGACAGCTCTCATTCTGAGATTCCTGGAGACAGGATCACCATTTCAGACTGAGGTCGAGGTAAGAGTCAGTGGCTGGCTGCTTTGCTTTTTCTGGTCTTCAGGTTGAATCCCAATTTCTCTCCCTGAGGGTTTTTATTATTAATCATACATCAACTATAACTACTATTGGATAACAATGTTATGATAGTATTTTAGAAGGTTTTGAAAAATACAGACTTTACCTTCTCCAAAAGGGAGACAGACAGAGACAGAGACAGAGTGAGAGAGAGAGAGAGAGAGAGAGACAAAGATTTGCATACATTCCCTAATGAACATTCTGGGCCCCACTTATCCAGCTTGCCAGGGTGTCTTCAATCTTCATTCAATTAAAGAAAGTAATTGTCTCGAATCGTCTCTTAGGACAAAGCAAAGTGCTGGGGTTTGTGGTGGTCTAGGAAGAGGAATGGCCTCGAGAGACCCACAGCAGGGCAGCTCCTGGAAAGAGTGATGCATTGGTATTGAGGAAATCAAAACATGCTTGTGAAATCCTGAGGTGAGAGAATGGGGTGGATTAAGGCCTTGGTGTGTTGGGCTGAGGAAGAAAAAAGAAAGTGGCAAGACAACAGAGAAACTAAAAGGACTGCTTGAATCCTTTCTGGTCTGCTGAGAAATGAGGAAGTGGGAGGAGTGATGGAAATAAGGGGAGTGAGTATGTGAGGCCCGAGTTTGATCCTGAGGACCCTAAACAGCAGCAACTACAAAAGCTCCCACGCACCAGGAGGTGGGGTATGGGGGAGTCTTGACAGTGAGGCCTTCAACTTCTAGTTGTAAGAGTGCTATGACTTGGTCAGGCTACTTCCCTCCTCTTCCTCAAGTCCCTCTCTTTTATAAAATGGAGACAGCATGCCTAATTCATAGAACTCTCGACAGGAAAAATATGAGATAATGTGGGTAAATTTAGCAGTAAACCTGCTAATTACACCAGTTCCCAAGAGCTGTTTCTCCTAACTCCATGCTAATAGCTCCATGATCATTTAAAACCAGCCACAGTTGTGATGTGTACCCCATGGAAGGAAAATGCCACAAGTCAGGGTATTTTTTTTTTTCAGAGACTTCACAATGCTGCATGTGCCAGATGCTGCTGCACAGAAAGCCTGGATGGTTAGGAAAGGTTATTTTTATGTGAGTTTAGGGGAGGAGATGTGGAGTCTGTGCCAGTTAGGTTTTGTTTTGTCAACTGATCACAAACCAGAGTCACCGGGAAAGGGGAACCTTCCATTGAGGAAATGCCTCCCTCAGACTGTGGGAGGGCCCAGCCCATTGCACAGGAAGTCGTGGGTTGTATAAGAAAGCAGGATGGGGGGCTGCAGAGATGGCTCAGTAGTTAAAGTACTGACTGTTCTACCAGAGGACCCTGGTTCAGTTTTCAGCACCCACACAGCGGCACACAGCTGTCTGTAACTCCAGTTCCCGGAGACCTACATCCTTACCCAGACATACATGCAGGCAAAACACCAGTGTATATAAAATAAAAAGCAAATTAGAAAAGAAAGAAAGCAGGATGAACAATTAATACATGGAGAGTAAGCCAATGGGCGGCGTTCCTCCACCATCTTTGCTTCAGTCCTGCTTTGAGTTAATGGCGGGCTTTGATGTGTTATTGTAAACTGAAATAAACCACTCCGCCCCTTGGCCCTGTGGTCATGGTGGTTATCACAGTAGGGGAAGCCAGGAGAGGCTCTCCAGGAGGTCAGATGAGATCTTTTCTTACGGGAAGTCTGCTCTTCCAGGTCTTCCAAAAGGAGCTAAGGGAGGGCATTTGTAGATGGATTTACCCATCGTTCTGTGACAAGGCACAGGGCTCTGGACCACACCCACTAATCAGAAAACCCACACGGCCATGAAAACCACCGACGTGACGTCACACTAGCATAGTGCACTCTGAGAGAATCTAGTAATCAAATTTATGGATGTTTTTTAGTAAATTAAAAATGCTAGACATGCGGGAATTGTCATCCAGTCACCCCCAGAACTCCCGGGCACTCCCACTGTATGGCCCAGCCTCACTTTGGGTTTCTACAGCTGCGATGTATGTGGGGAACAGGAAGTTCAGGCCTCTAAGCCAATTTTCTTCTTCTCCTCCCCGGCCTCCCATAAATAACAGAACTCTCAACTTGAAATTCAGAACAATGGTTCCAGAAGGGGGGCAAGAAAAACATTTATGGACATTTAGGCATTCTGTATGTATCAACTTTTTTGTTTGTTTGTTTATTTTGTTTTTTGAGACAGGGTTTCTCCTGTGCAGCTTTTGGAACTTGCCTTGGAACTTGCTCTCTATACCAGACTGGCCTCGAACTCAGAGAGTTCTGCCTGCCTCTGCCTCCCGAGTGCTGGGATTAAAGGCATGTACCACCACTTCTCAGTTCTGAGTTAGATACTTTTATCTCTATTTACTGGTGAAGAAATGGAGGCTCAATGAATTAAGTAATTTGCCAGTTTCCCTAGGGAGTATGAGGTCAGGGCTTGATTCTGGATGAAAGAGATTCAGGGAGTTTTTCTTGCTGTATACTGTTCCCTTGGCTCCCCAAAATCAAAACCAAACATTTACTTCCCATTCCAGGAGCACCATTTTTTCTCACGCCTAGAAGGCGGTTTGTTTATTGATTAAAACAGCGGATGACAAAAAACAAAATGCTGAACTCAGTGGCACACACCTAATCCCAGTGCTCAGGAGGTCGAGACAGAGGAACCTCAAGTCCACAGTCACACTGGGCTACAGAGTGCGTGTGGAACCATCCTGAACTATATAGTGGCATCCTGTCTCAACAATAAATGAATAAAAGAAAGTAGATAAAAAGATGTGGGCTGGGCGGGGGTAGAAACTTGATGCAACTCTTTTTCCATCTGCTAGGTCTGAAAGTGTGGCTTCAAAAATTCCTGTTGAAACTTAAACCCAAAAATAACAGAATTAAGATGCGAGACTTGAGGGGATGATTAATCCACGAGGACTCCATCCTTACGAGTGCCATCAATGCCTTAGACACGATGGAAGCGGGCAAGTCCACAGTTTCATCCGCTGTGAGAACACAACCTGTGTCCCCTCTTGAGGACACAATGACCGAGTGCTATCTTGAAGTAGAGGATATCCCTTAGTTGATTCGGACCCTGCGGGTAAACATCACCTTTCCATTGTGTATAGATTATCCAGCCAGGGCATTTTGTTGTAGAAGTGCAAACAGATTAACATCATTGCAGAGAGATCTGAGGCTTAAGTAGCACCCTCCCATCTATGATAGAGAGTGGTTTGCAGACTACAAAGAACCCTAACCAGGGATAGACATCAGAGACCCAGAGTAAGGATGCTGGCAGACTCAAGACAGAAGTCCCTCCAGGGTCTGCGCACCAACCCACGGCCTCTGCATGGATGCCAGCTGTAAACATGTGTGGTTCAGAAACATTGACTCCCACCCAGCCAGAAAACCAGAGGGGTTGGAGCCAACACTCATTACTCCTGGGGCTTACAGCTCTTGCCCATGCCAAGGTTAAGCTAGCTCACCCAGGGAGGTCATTGATGGGAGAGTTCGTCCCTGTACCACCGAGTACTCCACCACCAGGGGAACACTTAACACACTGGGAGGCCTTTGGCTCACTGGTCTCATCACTCGTACTCATTTCTTGTTTTTCTTGGCAACTGCGCTGGTGTGTTTTGTTTCTTTCTTTACATCTCATTACGCTTTCTTTCCATGATCACAGACCGAGCAGGCTTCTCTGGCTTGTGGGTGGGCCTTGCTCAAAGCATGCCTAATTGGGAGTGTGTCTTTGGACCATGGCTTTTGTGAGTTCCTTACAGAGCAGTCGTCAAAACAAACCAAAGCAGCAAGTAGTGGGCACATCTGGATGAGCAGTCTACTACCCCTCCCCCAGTGAATGGGCACACGTGGTGGAGGAGGCAGGCAAGGGCTTTAGAACCAGGAAGGGCAGATGGGATGCCTAACCTTGCATCTTGCTGCCTGTGTGACCTTGGACAGGCTACTGACCCTCCCTACAGCCGTTTCCCAACACCAAAGAAAATGGGAATGTTATCATCTTTCTGCACTGGGCATGAAAAGTCAAAGGGGGCATAGCATTCAGCAAATGTTAGCATTTAACATCTGTCCACGGGGAGGGCTTGGTGGGGAGTATGATAGGCTTCTGCCATTGGCACACATCTCTTTCGATTTCACTTCACTTTTGCCAATGTGTTAGTACCTAATCATGTCCGGTGGTTCTAACAGCCAGGCAATTGCCTTGGCTGGCTTATCCAGATGTTCCAGCACCAGCCACAGCTGATTCATGTCTCCATGCTGGGGATTTAAATGAAAATTGCCCTAGTCTTCCTTTCTAAAGAATATGTGTTAATTCTCTCAGCTCCGGGAATTGCTGGGCTCCAGACTCTCCCTCCAGGGAGAGACTTTGAGCAACGTGGCTTAGATGATAGCTCGGCTAATGTTTAGTGAACACCTGCTATGTGCTAGGCTTTATGATCTATGCATTCACATGGTGCCTCATTCACACCGTAGAAGATGTAGAAAACGTTCTAGGGAAAATTACCTGACTATGTATACACACAATATACATAAATATTCAATCCCAATAGGATGAATTATACACACTTATATATACATATATATATATATTCAATGCCAATAGGATGAAATACATATATATATATGTATATACATATATATATATATTCCCAAATCCCAATAGGATGAAACTTCCCTGTCTTTCTTCTAGGCACTGTGTTTAAGATATTTATCAGTGGGCTGGAGAGATGGCTCAGTGGTTAAGAACATCGCCTGCTCTTCCAAAGGTCCTGAGTTCAATTCCCAGCAACCACGTGGTGGCTCACAACCATCTGTAATGAGGTCTGGTGCCCTCTTCTGGCCTGCAGACATACACACAGACAGACTATTGTATATTAATAAATAAATAAATATTTAAAAAAAAAAAAAAAAAGATATTTATCAGTGACTATAACTTGGATAGCAGCTGATCAAAGGATGGCACTATTTGGGGGATTAGAGACAGAGGGTGTTTATCAACCAGCTGAAAATATTTCAACAGTTCACTTCTTTAATATTTTGACAATTGCCCTGGCTGATCTAGACAACCTAGGTGAACATCAGCCCGGCTTTCTTCCTAAATGCATTATACCATCCAGGGATGGTAATTTTCTTTTATATAAGGCAGTTGCTTTGGAGGGGAAACACGGCATGTAAGGTGTTAGGGAGAGCAAATGCCAAGTCCATGGCTTCTGGGATTTGGAGGCACACACAGGCTAGATGGGCCCGTCAACCTAGTGCAATAGAGGAGCCAGCAGTTGTGACTTTGAGTCACATGGACCTACCTATGCTTGAGACTTCCCTCTGTTTCTTACAACTGTGATGCTGGGCATGTGGCTGGGCTTGCTGGGCCTCAATTTCCTTACTTATATCATGGTGTTAGCAGTTCCACCTCACCGGCTTTTAATATATTTCATAAAGAGGCACACAAGTCTCTAACATTGTTACCATTAGTACAATCGGAATATTATTTTAAAATAACATTTCAAGTTTTCCTCACTCGTGTTGCTTTCTCACTCATCCAGTTTTCTTCCTTTGATTTTTCTGCCTTCAGTCCCTTCTGTGGGGCTCAGGGTGGGGTGGGGGACAAATGTACCAAGGAAGAAAGAAGATGTGGCAGAAGGCAGCTACTGCCAGAGAGGAAAAGGAAGAGGAGTGAACGTTCCTCCTCTGTGGGGAAGAAAGAGACAGCGAACACACAGGAAGACGGGGGTTGGAAACACATGTTCTTGATGTGTCTCTGTCTCCCTCCTCCAAATTCTTTGGAAGGCTGAGGACAATTTAGAGACACATCTCTACCATTTGGGGACATTTCCAGAACAATATGGCTTGCTTTTTGTGTCCCATAATGTAGCTTGTGAGAATTCGTCTTGGCACTGGCTTAGAATGGAATAGTCTGGAAGACAGAGGGAGCAGAGCTAAGAACACTGGGCACTGAGATAGCATCCAACTCCCCTTCTGTCCCACAAATTTCTGCATGCCCCCGTGGTTGATTTCAAAAGCTGAGAAATCCTGCATTTCCAAGAATGCGGCTATAAAGAGACCCACTCTAGGGACCTTCTAGTGCAAGCTCATGACAAAGGCTCCAATTTTTACCTTGGGTCTTAGTAAGGTATCCAAGAAATAGATAGTAGCTCTTCCTTCCTCTCCACACCTAAACCCTGGCCAGGAGGCAAGGGGAGGAAGTCCTCAGCATGAGGCTGTGAGGACCAGTGAGTGAGCCCATGGCTTTGCTCCCCTCTTCTCCCACTTACCAGCTTGGGAAGGAAAAGAGAGAGGAGGGACTAGTCAACAGAGAAAGTTAAAAAAAAAAAAAGAGCCAGACAAGGAACATTTTGGTGAACACAGAGATTGCTATCTTTAATCAATAATGATGCAATTTCCTCCTCCGCTGCTTCTTTAAAGGACAGCAGTGTCCTCTCAAGTGAGGGTTCCGGTGATGCTAGGTACCGACATGGCTGTCTGTAAGTCTGGTTTGCTCACACTGCCTGTCAGTGGTTGCAGACAACAAAGCAAGCGTGACTCCTCAGGCCTGTGATCGCAGGTCTGGCAGTGGGTGTGCAGGAGGCTGGAGTACACAGTGTGCGTACAGCACAGAGAGCTCTTGGCATTTTCCATACACGGAGACTCATCATGCCTTGCCGAGGACAGCCCTGGAGGCTGGAGGGCCACGTCTGTAGAAAAGCGCAGTAATCCAAGCTCCTCCTATCTCCCCTTAGTCTCTTTAACTGGACCTGTTGGGATTAGTGGCTTTAATTGATGCTGTTTTCCCTCACCCTGACCACACACTCCCTTTGACTGTCTCCAGTCAAGCCCTAATAGGATCCACATCTGTTCATGCCCCACCAGGGTTCCCCCAAAGGAAAAATGAATACTTCTTTGAAGCCACGGTATTTCAGGCAACCCGTTCTCTGAAACCCTTGCCTCCTTCCCCAATGGCCACCACTTTCTTTCATCCTCATACTTACAGCCCATCACCTGAGCTACCTATGTCCCCCCCCTTCATCAACAATCCCCCCATCCTCCTTGCCTTCCTTTCCAACTTTGACCAGAGGGCCTCTCCACAGCATCAGGGCTCTCTTGCCAGCATCCTCAACATCCGCCACAACTCCGGTACTGGATGTTGTCTTCCACCCTGCTCTGGTAAGAGGGAGGGGTACCATGATGCACTCATGGACTGATAGCAATGTTCAACTTCATGCAGGGCTGAATCATGCCCTGCACTGCTATTTTCTCCAGGCGAGTCCCTGTCCTGCTTTGTCCACAGGGACTTAACTGATTGGGCCAACATGAATCCAGTCTCAACAGATGACAAGACCCTCCGCCGCCAGAGAAAAGCAATCAAAGCAAACATCTTGGGAACTGTACAGTCCTATAGACTTGTACAAGGGTCCGGCAATTTCTCCTTCCCCTCAGCAGTCATGACTGCCAGTCCGCTTCCTCTGCCCTGGGCTCCATGCCTAGGACTGCCAGTGACTGGCCACACCTCCATTTTTTCACTCATTTGTAGTGATAATTTATTTGTATTTTAATGAACAAAACTTGCCTGAAGCTCAGAGAGTAAAACAGCTGCACTGATCAGCCTTACAGACCAGGCAGTGGTCACACACACCTTTATTCCCAGTAGCCACGCTAGTTTGTCATAAAAACCGGGTGGTAGTGGTGCATGCTCTTAATCCCAGCACTAGAGAGAATTATAAAATGAGAGGAGACAGCTCTCAGATAGTCTCATTCTGAGGTCCCTGAAGGCAGGATCACCATTTCAGACTGAGGTAGAGGTAAGAGTCAGTGGTTGGCTGTTTTGCTTTTCTGACCTTCAGGTTGAACCCCAATTTCTGTCTCTGAGTTTTTATTAACCGTGCTATACTTATTACTGCATATTCATTGTATAAATAATGAATTAATAATATTTTCATGGAGTCATATTATATACTTTGTATTCACACACCATTGCCCTGTTTTGTAGCCCCCTTCCCTTCTCATGGGTCCTTTTTCTTCCCCAGTACTTCCTCTTTTGCTTCCAAATCATATGTGTGTACATGAATAGTTATAAAATGTAGGTTCCACATATGAGAGAAAACCTGAGGTCTATCTTTCTGAGTCCAACTTATTTAGTTTAGCTTCATGGTCTCCGGTTCCATCCATTTTCCCGCAGATGTCATAATCTCATTCTTTATGACTGAATAAAATCCCACTGTGTGTGTGTACCACATCTTCTTTACACACGCACCAGCTGATGAATACCTGGGCCGATTCTATAACGTGGCTACTATAAATAGTGTGCAATAAACATGGATCCACAGGCATCTCGTAGACGCCTTTGGTGTGTTTCCAGGAGTAGGACAGTTGGATGTAATGGTAGTTGTATTTTTAGTTAGTTTTTGAAAATCTTTTTATAAAGAAATTTCATACCGATTTCCACAGTGGCTGCCTCAGTTTACTCTCCCCTTCCAGCCGGGAATAAAGGCCCCGTGGCCCATATTCTTAGCAGCATTTGTTACTTCCTGCTTTTAATGACAGCCATTCTGACTGGAGTGGGTTGGAATTTGTGTGGCTTCTACTTGCATGTCCCTGAGGGTTAAGGATGATGAACATTCGGTTCCTATATTTATTGGCCATTTGCACTCCATCTTTTAAGAAGGCTCTGCTCATTTCATTTGCTCATTTATTGATTGGGTGTTTTGCCTTTATTTATTTATTTTTTTGAGTTGTTTATACATTCTAGGTAGTAATCCCCTTTGAGATGTATAGCAGGCTAAGCTAATTGTTTCCTTTGCTTTGCAGAAGCTTTTTAATTGCACTTGTCAATTCTTAAGATTATTTTCTGAACGATTGGAGTCCTGTTCAGGAAGTTCCTGCTTATGCCTAGACCTGGGGGTGCTTTCTTGCAGCAGCTTCAAAGCTACAGCTGTCTGTGAAAGCCAGGCTTTATGGTGTCTGACCTACTGGCAGCAGCGTTACTCCCTTAACAACAACCAACCAAAAACCAGAAAAATTACAAAGAAATACCATCCTCTTTGCGTGCAAACTTCATGCTTTCCTGGGTCTCTGGGAACCCTATGGACTGCTTCTACTCCTTTCTCGGGAGAGGCTCTGCTCTAACCACTCTCTAACCCAGCACTTCTTCGATGCATCCACACCCCTGCAGGTCTTGCGACCATGCATCCTCTTGGGCTGTACATCTGGTTTCTGAGTTGATCTGGCATGAAGCCTGGGGTTGACAGTCTATCATGGTCCCAGGTGTTGCTGTTGTGTAAGCTTGGGTATTACACTTCAAAACACTCTCTCTCTCTCTCTCTCTCTCTCTCTCTCTCTCTCTCTCTCTCTTCCTCTCTTCTTTTTTCTTTTCTTTTCTTGGTAGTTATGGCCAGAGGCATTTGTGGTTCTCTCTCCCCTGCTCTCTGTATCACTGGTTCTTGACCTGACTTGTATATTAATATCACCTGGAGGCTTTTGAAACTCCAGGAAGGGCTAGGGGCAGCAAGGAACAAATTAATGAGCCTCTCTGGGAAGGGTACTCACTCAGCTGCTGTTTGGTGGAAAAGCATCCTAGATGACACAATCAGGCCACCAGGACTGAAAGACCCCAGGCTAGCCCTTTGTTCCCAGTGTTCTAGATGTTAATATGGCTTCTATTCTTCTGACTGTTAATAACTTACAAATTTCAGACTTTAGCCCAGACTTTGGGCCGCAGCTCCATCCTTTTATATTCAACTATGCCCACCCAGACATCTGCTTTGCAGAGACTTCACTCAATAGGCCACTCTTGAACCCATGTCCTGCATCATCCTTAGCATTCCGCTACTCTGTGAAAGTTTTTTTCCCCACCTAGTTGCTCTCCAAATTGACTTAGATTTTGCTCCAGCTCAGCATTCATTCCTTATGGCTCCTGTAGCAACATTTTATAAGATCGTAACTTCAAATAATAGAGAAATTGTTTTCACTGTCTCAGAGGAATGAGTCTGAAATAAAAATGCCAATAGAGCGTGTAATGGCCTGTTCTGTCCCTTTAACAGACAAGCCCCGCCCACTTCCCCAGGCAAGTGGATCTAAGCCCCGCCCATTCCCCCCATGTCCTTCCTCTTCCAGCCTGAGACCTCCTAGCTTTCTTTCCATCTCTCTCCTGAAGAGGCAGTTTCTGCGGCTCTCCTTTCTACCCACTTCTCCCCTTCCTCCCTCTATCTCTCTGCTTCTCTCTCTCTGCCTCTCTCTCTGCTCTTCTCCCTTCTTCCCTTTCCCCTCCATAACCCACTAAATAAATACCCACTTTCTCTGCATGATGCATCTTTGTCTCTCATCCTTCATACAGTTCCCTGCCTGGGACTGGCTGCTTTCGTGGCCCACTGTGGTCTTGTGCCTGCTGCCCACTGTGGCCACTTGGGGACCTGCAGCGTTTTACCATAACAGAGTGGTTCTCCATCTGGGGATTCTTGGGAAGTAAGCTGTGTCTTCCAGCCTCGGCCAGCATTCCTTGGCTTGTGGTAACACCGCTAGAATCTCTGCTCTATATTCATTTGTTTTCTCCACCTGTGGATGTTAAAATCTGTTTCTCTTTTATGAAGGTGTTTGTGATTGTTTCTCAGGCCCACCTAGATACTCCGTGGTAATCTCCACATATAAATATCAATAACATATAAAGGCCCTGGCCTTAGGGCTTGATATCTTTGAGGGCCATTATTCAGCCTTAACATGAGATCCTTCATCCCCATTCACCATCTACTATTAATATGCAAACGATAGTTCCTAAATCACTCCGGAGTCCTTGACTTCTTTGCTATATTCAGATCCACATTTTATTGTCTCCTGCCTGAACTCCTCAGTGTTAAAAGGAAGATGTCTTAGACTAACTCAATTTAGTAGTTATTTATTTGAGGGAAGCATAGCAAAAACGAAGATGATTTGTGAACTGGGCAGCTCCCAGAGCCATAGCTCCCAGAGCCTTAGAAAGCACTGAGAACTTCCAGCCAAGTAATCTTGCAGCCTTTATAGAGAAATAAAAATGAAGTGTAGAAAACAACTTACTTGCCCACAGCTTGGTCAATTGATGGGTCAACTGGTTACATACAGCTTAACTATTAGCTGTTTGCAGCTTAGCTAATTGGTGACAGAGTCCCCTGTGTCTGTGACTGAACACTGGGTTCATTTGATGTGCCCAGCCAGGTGCCGTGGCCAAAACCGTGGCCTTCCACAAGCAGTGACCCTTCAGCTGGTGCCATCCTTTCCTGTCTCACTAACTGTGCTGCTTAATTTTTGTCGACTGTACAAAAACTTGAGTCACTTGGAGGGACAGAACCTCAGTTGAAGCAGTCTCAGTCCAGCTGACTTGTAAGCATGCGTGTAGATCCTAGCTGAGAAAGCCAGGAGAAGCAACTGATGGCTTCTGCATCAGCTCCTGCTTCCAGCTTCCTGCCCTGTTTGAGTTCCTGACCTTTCTTTCTGCGATACCGAACAGCAATATGGAAGTGTCAGCCAAATAAACCCTTTCTCTCCAACTTGCTTTTTCAGTCTTGGTGTTTCATTGCCACAATAGAAACCTTAATGAAGACATTCCCCCAAATTACCTTAGTCAGAATTTAATCACAGCAACAGAGAAATAGCCAGGACTCTAACCCTTCCCCATAACGATCCCACTGCTTTATGTCTTCTGATGGCTGTCTGGGTTTCACACGCTACTATTCACCTGACGTTGGGAGTTCCTTTCCTGCCTGGGGCCACCCATCTACACACCCTGCCTTTTACGACAGCGTGACTCCCCCTGCCCATATGCGCCAGTCTCTGTGACCCCGTTTCCCCGGTGTACACTGTTTCTGTTTGGAGCATCCTTCATACCCTTGCAAGGCCCTCCCTTGGTCTCTGGGATAGGTTTCCATGGCTACCTATGCTCGCACAATGGCAGGCCTGGCCACAGGTCAGTCGTAACTGAGGCTTAATGTTCTATTTCCCAACTGGATGGCAAGCTTCAGGAGAGCCAGGCTGTGTTGGTATTTGGAAATAAAAGCGAATGTTTTTCTCTGTGTTCTCAAGCTCACATGCCAGGCATTGCCACCGGTCACTAAAGTGTGGGCGGTGGTGAATTTTCCCAGGAAGACTGCAACAGGCACTGGCTGGGTATTACGTATCCTATTTCAGTTATGTCCTTGCTGCCCTGGGGTTTGAGGGATACCCCAGAGGCAAAGAGTTCAGTCCCATAAGAGTTCCTGCCCACACACTTCACATTCCAGGTAGGGTGGCCTATGCATTGACCAACAGACTATATACCTGGGCTGCTGTCCTTTGGTTCTCAGGGCTGGTGAATTTGCTAAGACAGTTTGCAGAACACAAGGAACTAGGTAGGCTTACCACTTACTCTTAAGGCTGGCATAGAGGACGCAAGGAACAAGGGCAGGGAGTGGTTCCGGGGTGGGGGAGGGCCGAGTTTCCACACATGGTATCCTGCAGGCACCTGCATGCCTTCAGCCATCCAGATACCCCATGAACTCAGGCTTTTGGGGTTCTTAGTGAGGCTTCATGGTATAGGTAGGATTGATGACGTCATTGTCCACTAATGCTCAACATAAAATTCACCCCCTTCCTGGTCCCTGGTCCCTAGGTATGTGTAGTAAGGAGGCCGCTAGTTAGTTCCCAGCCCGTTAGTCCTGAAATAATCACACAGACACTGTATTATTTAAATCACTGCTTGGCCTCTTAGCTCTAGCTTTTATTGGCTAACTCTTACATCTTAATTTAACCCATTTCTGTTCATCTGTGTATCACCACGTGGCTGTGGCTTACCTGTTGAAGTTCTGGAGTCTATCTCCAGCAGGGCTACATGGCTTCTCCCTAACTCCTCCTTTTTTCTCCCAGCATTCAGCTTAGTTCTCCCCACTTAGCTCTGTTCCCCTATAGCTCTGCTATAGGCCCAAAGCAGTTCCTTTATTTATCAATGGTAATCACAGCATACAGAGGGAAATCCCACGTCAGGTATGAAACATATAGTCCTCCATTCACATGGTTGTTTCCCTGGCAACAATTCTTGATTCTGAGGCCATCCAGGAACCCACCAAGAGTCACCTCATGAGGACCAAAGGTGCCAGGATCACTTAGGAAATGACAAAGGTCTTGTGAACTCTTTGTTGGGAACTGAGGTCAGAGACCAAATATTTAAAGAAAAAATAATCTCCTAGTTCTCTTATTTATATGTATTTTAGGAACTCCAGAACAGGAATCAAATGTATAATATAAACTAATTATATAGCACATATATCAATACAGCATATGTCAACAGACCACTATGCATTTAATATTTAGTATAATAAATATATAATTATATATAGGCCTTTCTATTACTTACTCCTTATTCAACACTGAATAAAGAGCCTTACTCAGAGTAGGCATCAAGCTGTATTTATTGGGTTGACTACAATGGACTTTCCCATAGCCTGTTGCCCTTCAGGGCCCAGGGCCACCATTCTGATCATTTAGACAACACCAGAACAGAGTGGAAAATCAGTCCTGTTTGCAGAGGCTCAGGTACACATTTCTCCACATCATCGACAGGGCTCCCCTGGGTGTTCTCTCTATCACATGGCTCTGTGAGAAGCCAAGTCGGCATAATGCTGGTTTTCCCTGCCTGGCTGGAGAACTATCCTGCATCTGCTATAATACCCTGGCTCTGGTTCCCCTACTTATTCCACGCCCTTGAGCAGGGCTGGAGTCTACAGAACTATAGCTATGAACTCAAATGATACCATCTCAACAAGATCCAAGCATTATTCTCCTTGGAGCTCCTTGCTAATGTATTTCTGGATACCAACACTTGCATGTATGCAACAGTACACAGGTTATATGGTGTTTAATAACAAGTGAATCCCAGTTATGGGTAAGGAAAAGGGGACCATTCTACCTCATTGGTAGAGCACAGTACAAGAACCCTATGGAGAAGATGATGAGGGTCCCAGACCCTCTCACCCTTCATCCTTCCTTCCACTATGTCCCATGTGCCCAGATGTGTGGCAGATGTGTGTGTATTCACATGTGAAGCTTACTGGAGTAGAGGTGAGATTACAACCTTGGGTGTCAGCCTTTGATTTCCTCTTGGTTTGAGAAAGTGTCTTTTGTTTGCTGCTGGGTATATCAGGCTCGCTGGCCCATCCTGCCTCCCCAGAGGTGTGCTGGGATTACAGATGGCTGTTACTGCATCTGCCCCACATGGATTCTGGGAATCCAAACTCAGTTCATCATGCTTCTGTGGTGAGCACTTTGCCAACTGAGCCATCGACTAGGCCTTGTGTTTTGAGACAGGATCTTTCTATGATGCTCAATACGGCCTTGAACTTGCAATCCTTCTGTCTCAGCTACTAGTGCTGAGATTGTAGATGCGCACACCTACGCCTGAACTCATGTGTAGACCTAGAACTTGATAGAAGTGCAGAAGACCAGTGAACCCGGCAGAACTGTGATACAGGAGCTCTTCTGGAGACACTCGCAGTCAAAAGCCATTCTGGTTTTTACCTCCCATCCTAGTTCCTTGTCTTCCCCATTGATCTGAGTGGATCTTAGAGTCTAGTTCCTATTCTCTGATGGAAGTTGGATAGAAGTCAACACTCCAATTCCTGGAACTTCATAGTCTTGCATTCTGCCGACCCCCAGGCTTACAAAATAGGCAGGGTAAAGGTATGTATGTGTATGTATGTGTGTGTGTGTGTGTGTGTGTGTATGTGTGTGCTCGAGAGTGCACACATGATGGGGAGTGCCTGTACCTGGGTGTACGCCAGAGCAGAGGAGTTTGATGGTTTCCCTTCATTAATTGCATCTACAAATTTTCCCCTTCCATTACCTCCTGACTAACGTCATCAACCAGGAAGATCTTCTGAGTCCAGCTCTTTATCTCACTGGCTTCCCTTCCCTCCATGTTCCTCCTCTACACTGCCTTTTAGGACTCATTACCGTGCATGGCTCCTGTCCTAGGCATGCCACCGTCTCTGTAAATTCCCACCCACTCTTGGAGAAGCAGGTCCAGTGTATCTTCCTCCCTAAAGCGTCTCCCATCGCCGCTGGCGGTTAGTAATTTCTTCCTTTGCACACTTTCACATCACCGTGTTCTCTCCCCACCCAGAAGAGCACTTGCCAGATGACCTGACCAGTGCGTGCTTGCTGGTCCATCACCATTAAACTGTGAACTTGTTCACTGGATCCATTCATCTTTTGATTGCTTACGGCTGACCTAAAGCCCAGCAGATAATTGCTGCTCAACATTTATCTGTTCCAATAAAGGAAGGAGTAAAAAGAGAGAAAAAAATCTCATCTATCCAG
The DNA here is from genome assembly GCA_025134845.1 of Neodon shergylaensis. Classification (NCBI taxonomy): domain Eukaryota; kingdom Metazoa; phylum Chordata; class Mammalia; order Rodentia; family Cricetidae; genus Neodon; species Neodon shergylaensis. The sequence goes on along the minus strand of JABTXL010000003.1, from coordinate 5,952,034 downwards.
GTTGGAAAGCCTCAGGCAAGTGGGGTGAGTGGTCCTGGGAGAATCCAAGGGAGGCTCCCTCCTCCAAGCCTCCCTGCTTGTCCTCCCGAAGCTCCCACTTCTTCTGTGATTTAATTGGGATTTGGCACTCCAGCCTCTTGGCTGGCCCCTCGGAAAAAGAGTCATCAGCAGTGAGAGCTCTCCATGTTGCCTGCTTCACACCTACCGGGCTTGCTGAGATGCCACCTCTGCCCCCTTCACCCCTCCAGCACCTGAGCTGGAAGCCCAGGGACCCTGCGAAGGACTGGATGACACAAAAAAAGTACTTCAGAGATGGCCCTGCACCTGGCAGAGCCTTAGCCCAGCAGTCTGGGAGCTTAGGAAATTAATGAAAAGGGACTCACTTGGATTTTAGGCTGGCCATAAGAGGTCCCGTGACCCCCTGAAGCTGGCAGTATTACAGGGCTAATCTGCTGACCGCAGGAGCTCAGTTGGTATCCATTTGCTGGGCTTGCTTCTCAGGGGCAGCCAGGCCCTGCGTCCTCATGCCAGACAATGAGCTGCTGTGGGGAGGCAGCAGACACACTGCTGTAAATGCCAAGCAGGGCCTGCAGTGCCAGGATTCAAGGGAGCAACAATTCCCTGGCAGCTCACTAGACTGAACCCTTCGGGCTCCCCTCACAGATTCAAAAAGAGATCTGGAAAAAGCTGACATGCAAAGAGGCCCTTTGGAGGGATGGTTTCTTTTGGTCCACCCCAGACCTACGGGAGCCAATGTCTGCTGTTCCATCTGAAAAAAACACTCGGGGCTCCCAACCAAGTTGCTGCTCACAGTAAGGACCACATCTTCACTTCCTACCAGCTGCGTCCTGCAAGATGACTCTTGACCAAACAGGACTGTCCATGTTCTTGAGCGAACAGGCTGTGCCCAGGGGGACCATTTCATCCCTAGCGTCTTAATTCTTTGAATCTAGAGGGATTTTCTGTGGGTCTCTGCAGTTGCTGCCTGCTTCTCAGTAAAAACATGGGGCCATGGTCTGAGGAGATGGCTCAGTGTGGTGACATACTTATAAGGGAAGCTTGAGAATCTCAGTTCAGTCCTCAAAGCCTGTGGGGGGAAAAGCCAAGCACGGTGGCAAATTCTCATAATCCCAGTGGTGGGAAAGTGGAGACAGTTGGATTCCTGGAGCTTGCTAGCCCTCCAGTCTAACGTACTAAGAGTCAGAGGTTGCTATGCTCTGATACCATGGCCAAAAGCAACTTGTGGAGAAAAGGGTTTATTTTAGCATACAGTTCCACATCACTGAGAGAAGTCAGGCCAGGAATGTGAATGGAGCAGGAACCTGGAGCTGATGCAGAGGGCATGGAGTAGTGTTACTGACTGACTCACTTGTTCATGGCTTGCTCAGCCTGCTTTCTTGCTTTTTCTTTCTTTCTTTCTTTCTTTCTTTCTTTCTTTCTTTCTTTCTTTCTTTCTTTCTTTCT
>JABTXL010000003.1:5928499-5950560 GCA_025134845.1 Neodon shergylaensis | reverse complement strand
TCTTTCTTTCTTTCTTTCTTTCTTTCTTTCTTTCTTTCTTTCTTTCTATTTTTATTTATTTTAGATTTCTGCCTCCTCCCCGCCACCGCCTCCCATTTCCCTCCCTATCCCCCGATCAAGTCCCCCTCCCTGTCAGCCCTAAGAGCAATCAGGGTTCCCTGCCCTATGGGAAGTCCAAGGACCACCCACCTTCATCCAGGTCTAGTAAGGTGAGCATCCAAACTGCCTAGACTCCCACAAAGCCAGTACGTGCAGTAGGATCAAAAACCCATTGCCATTGTTCTTGAATTCTCAGCAGTCCTCATTGTCCGCTATGTTCAGCGAGTCCGGTTTTATCCCATGCTTTTTCAGACCCAGGCCAGCTGGTCTTGGTGAGTTCCCGATAGAACATCCCCATTGTCTCAGTGTGTGGGTGCACCCCTCGCCGTCCTGAGTTCCTTGCTCGTGCTCACTCTCCTTCTGCTCCTGATTTGGACCTTGAGATTTCAGTCCGGTGCTCCAATGTGGGTCTCTGTCTCTGTCTCCTTTCATCGCCTGATGAAGGTTATTATCCAGGAGGATGCCTATATGTTTTTCTTTGGGTTCACCTTCTTATTTAGCTTCTCTAGGATCACGAATTATAGGCTCAATGTCTTTTATTTATGTCAGCCTGCTTTCTTAAACCATACAGAACTACGGTCCAGGGGTAGCACAAGCAACATTGAGTTGGACCTACACATCAATCATTAGTCAAGAAATGCCTCCACACACTTGCCTATAGGGCAGTCCTATAAGTTCCCTGATGACCCTAGTGCGGTGGTTTGAATGAAAATGGACCCCATTATTAGGAGATGTGGCCTTGTTGGAGTAGGTGTGGTCTTGTTGGGGAAATGTGTCACTGTGGGGGTGGACTCTGAGGTTTCAGAAGCTCAAGCCAGGCCCAATGTCACTCTCTCTTCCTGCTGCCTGCCGATCTGAATGTAGAACTCTCAGCTACCTCTCCAGCACAGTGTCTGCCTGTATGCCTCCATGCTTCTTGCTGTGCTGATAATGGACCAAGCCAGCCAAACAAAAAATAGCTCTGAGCTCTAGGAAAACTTTTGAGGCTTTGTTTGTTTAAACTCCCCGGCACGGATGCTTACAGGACCAGAATTTCTACGGGCATAAGGCAGACAGCTTGATTGGTTTGTTCCCAGCTGATAGAATTGGGGCTCAGAGGTCAGAATCGTCATGGAATTAAACAATTAAACAATTAAGCACCTGGCTTTAGCAGTTCCTTCTTCCCCCCTTAGCCACTATTACCGTCCCTTTACCCATTCCTGTTCATCCTGCAGATCAGCCTGCCTAAACCAGGTCATCTGCTTCTTCCCAGCTCTCAGGGGGCCCCTGCTGCTTAGAGGATGGATTTTCTGTGAATAAAGTTACAACTGTATCCAAAAGTGTTTCTCCAGCATGATTGCTCCGATATCATCACCATCACCATCATCACCACTGGGAATGGATGAGACATGCAGAACTTTGAGGGCCCCAGCTGTTTACCACTGAATGTGTATGGCATCCATCGGCGTGTGTGGGAATAAGCCCTATGGGTACTTCTGATCTGCGCTAACGTTTGCCTTATCCTAAATCCTGACCTTCTTCGATCCTGACCTAAGATCTCTTCATCACCACCCCCTCCAACTAATTCCACCTCAGGGTACTTGTGGCCACAGGGCACTTGTCCATTGTAATTGGTTGTCCATCAAGCCCCACCCTCCTTTCTTTTGGGGGTGCATCTACGTTATAAAGATGGCATTTGTGCCCAGTTGACAATTCCTGTCCTTCTGTAACAAGAGGAACCTAGTTACATTCTGTCTCTTTGCTGCTCCCTCTTCCTGCTGATGGCTTCCTAGAATACAGATGTAGTGGACAACACTAATGCAGCCTTTAGAGACTGTGAGTTAGTTAGCTTTCGTGGGGAAGCATTACCCCGAGAAGCAGAAAAGCCCCAGGTTCCTGGCCGGGCGATGGTGGCGCACGCCTTTAATCCCAGCACTCGGGAGGCAGAGGCAGGCGGATCTCTGTGAGTTCGAGACCAGCCTGGTCTACAAGAGCTAGTTCCAGGACAGGCTCCAAAGCCACAGCGAAACCCTGTCTCGAAAAACCAAAAAAAAAAAAAAAAAAAAAGCCCCAGGTTCCTAGTAAGCATGGAGCCAGCATAGTGGCCTTGGACATCTGACCTCTAGAGAAATCCTCACCTGTACAGACCACAGAAATTACATTTTTTTTTGTGTGACAAGGAGCCCAAGTGTTTTTGAACTTCAGCTGTGTGCAAATATTCCTTTTAAATATTCATCCAGCTTGTGTTTTAGGTCTGGCTTGTATCATGTCTTTCTCATATAATTGGTTCATTAGCAAATGACACCCCACACTGACGAGACTGGGGATGTGTCTCTCCTCTGTCTCTAAGGACAAGGGCCCCAGACTTACCCTCTTTGAATCTTCAGTCTCTGAGGTCTGAGGTAGAGCTTGGTGCTTATTAGATGCCACGTAGGGTCCCCCACCCTGGAACTATGCCAGGGTTTTATGGACCACAAGGTTCAAAGTAGAAGAAACATTTACTAGGTGTGGTAGTTTGAATGTAATTGGCTCCCATAATTGCATAAAGAAAGGCACTATGGCCGGGCGGTGGTGGCGCACGCCTTTAATCCCAGCACTTGGGAGGCAGAGGCAGGCGGATCTCTGGGAGTTCGAGACCAGCCTGGTCTACAAGAGCTAGTGCCAGGACAGGCTCCAAAGCTACAGAGAAACCCTGTCTCGAAAAAACTTAAAAAAAAAAACAAAAAAAACAAAAAAAAAAAAGAAAGGCACTATGAGGAGGTGTGGCTTTGTTGGAGTGGGTGTGGCCTTGCTGGAGGAAGTGTGTCCCTGTGGTGGTGGACTTTGAGGTTTCCTATGCTCAGGATACCATCCCGTGTCTCAGTATGTTCCTGTTGCCTGTGAGATGTAGCCTTCTCAGCTATCGCTCCAGTACTGTCTGCCTGCATGCCGCCATGCTCACTGACATGATGGACTGAACCTCTGAATCTATAATCCAGCCCAATAAACTGTTTTCTTTGTAAGTGTTTGTCATGGTCCGGGTGTCTCTTCATAACAATAGAAACCCTAACTAAGACACTGAGTTATCTTCTGCGTGCGACCTTGGTGGGTATTTTCCCCATCTATGGTATCGTTTCTTCTTCTTAACCCCCAGCAACAGTGGGCTGTCCCTCACTGCACGGCAGGCTTTGTTGAGAGGAGGCTAACTCACTGTCTTACCACAGACTAGCTGATCACTGAGGTGAGTGGGGTTCAAACCCTAAAGCAACGTTTCTCAACCTGTGGGTCGGGACCCCTTTAGGGGGTCACATATCAGATAGCCTGCATATCAGATATTTATAGTATGATTCACAACAGTAACAGAATTACAGTTATGAAGTAAAAATGAAATAATTTTGTGGTTGGAGGTGACCACAACATGAACTTGGCACTACAGGGACACTTTATCTTTTCGTTTTGTTTTGTTTTGTTTTGTTTTGGTTTGGTTTTCAGGACAGGGTGTCTTTCTGTAGTCTTGACTGTCTTGGAACTCTCTCTTTTGACCAGGCTGGCCTCGAACTCACAGAGATTCGCCTGTCCATGCCTCCAGAGTACTGGGATCAAAGACCTGTGCCACTACCACCAGTCAGAGACATTTTAATAAACAAACAAAATCCAGTTTAAACTGGTTTGACTAGTAAGGGGGAATAGATTAACTCCTAAAGCTCAAACCTTCTGTGTGTTGAGCTGGCTTGAGATAGGTTTACTCTTAGGTGGTTCCCTTAACAATCATCAGAATGCCCACGTCCACTGTCATTTAAACAAAGTAGGTTCATGAATACCCCTCAGCCTTTTGCAGTGCTGATAAGAAAGTATGCACGGGGGGAGGGCCAGGTGAGTGTAGACACAGGTATATAAGCAACTACTCACATTGTTCTCCATCCATGCACAGGTGCCAGGCACAACCATGCACAGGTGCCCGGTACAACCATGCACAGGTGCCCGGCATGTCAAAACTCCACATCTGTTTTTGGATTTGATGGAAAGGAAAGAGGCCACTGCAGGGCCTGGAGGTAGATCTGGTTATCTAGGCCTCGGTCTAGAGCAGGAGACCTAGGCTTCTTGTGGACCTGTCTCCCAACTCCCCTTGCCTCTCATTTTTTGGCAGACTGTATGGTTGAAGGTAGTTCAGCAATTCCTTTCCCCACCCCAGAGACTGGCCTGGAGTAAGAACTCAGTATAGATTCATGAGATGCTGAGTGAACAAACCCAAAGGCCTCCTCCTGTTCAGAGCACCCATGGCTTTGCCGAATTCCCCTCACGCATTGTCTCTGCCCATGGTGGGGGATCTGTCTACTTGTCCCAGATGGAGCTCCTGCTAATGCCAGGGTTTCGGGCAAGCGGGGCTTGGTTCTTTCTCACTTAGGACAGCGTGACTCAAAACTGGACACGTAATTCAAGTGAGGTCACAGGAAAGTCAAGACCCCTGTGAACTCATCTTCCAACGTTTGGGACAGTCAATTGAGAAACGTGCATTACAGCCTACCTTCTAGAATTTCAGATCTTGCCATTAGCCTGGGATCACATCAGAGGGCTAGAGTTCACCCAGTCACCACAAAACACTCTGTTTTTGTCTAATTTGCTATGGCAAGTCACCATCCACGTGGAGTAAAAGAACCCTACATTTTACGGCTCAAAATAGCCCTGCCTGTCTCTCCTCCTCTCTCCACAATCAGCAAGGGCCAGCCCTATGTTCCTCATGCTGTCTCCTGGCAGAGCCTTCTCTGAAAGAGAATGTTACTGTCTCTGTAATGAGAACAAAAATGTGTGCCACCTCCTGCCTCTGAGAGATAGCACCGCATTTTCTGAAACGCTAGTCTTGACCTGCGGTAATGGTTGTCCTCAGATGATGGCTGCTCCAGATAACTGGGTCCAGGGCTCTGGGAAAGCTACAAAACCACACTGAATGAGGCCACTCAGGAAATGGACCTGATCTGGTATTTTAATCCTTTAAGAAAATTATTTGAACCAGCATGAAGCTCATTCAAGATAGCTATAATACACACAGGCACCTCTATGTCCCTAAAGAGATTCCAGGGACTACTGGAACCCACAGGATAGGATTTATGTTTGCTTGACTTGTGTGTGTGTGTGTGTGGTGTATTCATGTGTATGTGTTCATGTGTGTGAATGTATGTGTGTGCGCGCACTTTTGTGGCAAGCACTTCACTGACAGCTCTCTCTCCAGCTCCGTGACTGGCTATTGATTCAAATCTTGTCTCTATTTGCCAATTGCTTTTGAAGAGAAAGCTAGTTCTAAGTTCTATAGATTCTGTGAAGACTGCCAAGTACAAGAAATGCATTCCTCATTGACACTCTATTTTTAAGCGATTCTAGAGTGGATCAAGATGACAATTAAATCCAATCATCTCAGGAGACTTCTCTTTCTATGAGAAGGTTATAAAACAGAAAAGACAGACTTTTCTTGTTTGTTTGTCTTTACAGAGGATAGTCTATCTGAATGGGTCACCCTCTGTGCTGGCTAGTTTTATGTCTACTTGACACAGACTAGTGTCATCTTAAGGGAGGGAATCTCAACTGAGAAAATGCCCGCATAAGATCCAGCTGTAGCGCATTTTCTTAATTCATGATTAATGTGGGGGGGGCAGCCCATTGTGGGCAAAGTGACCCCTGGGCTGGTGATCTTGGGTTCTGTAAGAAAGCAGACTCAGCAAGCCAGTAAGCAGCATCCTTCCATGGTCTCTGCATTAGCTTCTGCCTCCAAGTTCTCTGCTCTATTTGAGTTCCTGCTCCAACTTCCTTCAATGAATGTTCATGACATGGAAGTGTAAGCCAAACAAACTCTTTTCTCCATAAATTTCTTTGATCAGGGTGTTTCATCACTAGGATACCATCAGATATTTAAGGATGGTTTTTAAGTCTTTATATTCCCGTTTTCGTTAAGTAGTTCAAAGTATGAACTTTGGGAGTCGAAGATACCTGCATTCAAAGCTGAAATTCAGCTTTGTAGCTAGGACTATTTAAATGCCACCAATAGGTAGCATTTTATCTGTAAAACAGGGACAATAGAACAAGGTCCTTAATATACTATGCAGATTAATTAAAATATTGTACATGGATGGGCTAGTCTGAGACCTGGCACACACTGACTGTTTAATAAATGAGTGTGACATGTTCAACATGTCTGTGGAAGAGTCATATAATTATGTACACGAATGTCACAAGACTGAATGAAATCTGTCTTAGGAAGCGGCTGTCATCTTTGATCAACAGGTGAAAATTATGGGGATGTTCAAACCACAGTTCTTGTCACTCCGCTCACACCCCTTGCTTGGATGATCCAGCCGGAAGATGCAGCTGATCATGACCTGTTCTTTAGTTTCCAACTGTGAGCATATTTTAAGTGAAGCCTTTGGGGGCCTGGATCCTGCGAGACTATGGGAACAGTTCCGTAACAACCCGCAAAGGACATGGATCCTAAAACTGTGGTTTAAAAGAGGAAAGATGTGTTTGACCCACAGTTCTTGGGTCTGTGAGGTTCAGTGTTAAAAGCAATATCTGGTGTGGTCCTTCTTGGTGATGGGGGACTCTCAGGGGTTCTGAAGCTGTGAAGTGCATTGCATGATTATGAACAAGAGATGAGACCAACATCCCACAAACCCATTATCCGATGAATGGACCCAATCCTCACTTCAAGGCTGACTCTCTTAATAGCTCTCACTGGGAAGGAAATTTCAACGCTAGTTTTTGTGGGGATTTCAAACCACAGCCACAACACAAGGGATTCTTAAACATCAGCCACACACTTAAGGCCACAAATGACTCTTCTAATTTGATACAAAAGACATCTAGAATTTAATATGACCATGTTTCCAAAACCAAACTGCCAAAAAAAATTGCATTTCTCTCATTTGCAGAGTCTCATATATGAGAATCAAATGAGAGAAATGCGATAATTTTTACAGTTTGGTTTCTTGTATTTATATTTGTTATACATGTGTATATAAATATATCTAATGGATTTTCTGTATGTGGCATATAAATAAGTATGCTGTTCTGGAGAGGATTCAGGAAGATGACTAGGGAACTAGAGAAGAGTGGCTAGAGAGGGTACCAAACTTCCTCTGGGTGTTATGAGTGTTGCTTTAATGCCAAGCAAGTTGACCTATGTAATTCTCTCTACTTGTATCCAACACTCTGGAGGGACATATGGAGTATTTAAACAGGATAGAAATATTCTTCAACAAGTTGTTATAGGGAGTCCACCAGAGAAGACCACTCAGACACAGTCTGTAGGAAAATGAAAGTATTTTTCCCAGCTGGCTGGGACTACACTCAGGTATTCAGGATCCAAGCTTAGACCCAAGTGTTTAAAGTAAGGAGCTTTTAAAGGCAAAGTCCACATCCTGTTATATTGTTTGGCAGCTGTAGGGGTGGGGTGTGTGTGTGCAAGCAGTTTAATGGACTCTAAGTTAGCTGGGGCATCCTGATCTCAGGTTCCTAGGATAGAGCTGGGTATTTTTCCACGGGGGCTTCCCATCAAGGAGACCCAATTCTAGTTAAACCTAAAATGGCGTTAGCAAGACTATGAGACGGAGGAAGCTCTGTGCCGTCTTTTCATGTCACAAAGCGATGGCGGAAAGAGAGTTGAGGGGTTTTAATAAATTTATAATAAGGATCATGGGTTTAGGCTGAGGTTGAAAAAGGAGAACTTGAGGAAAGAATGAGTAAGTGTGGGCAGGCCCAACAGACCGGAGGCCTTTGTGGGGCCAAGAAATGGCTGGAATAAGGGTAGAAGAGTAAATGATGACAGGGTGGGCTGTGTGATTGCACTTATAATACAATCCGGATCAAGATGCATCCCTCAGCTTCCTCTCTGCCTAATCCCACACCCTACCTTAGTGCTTTCTGCCACACCTGCCTCTCTTTGAGTTCTTGAACAGGTTCAAACTCCCACCACCACTACCACCCAGCCAACACACACACACACACACACACACACACACACACACACACACACATCTTCTATTGACTCCCTATTGTGTGCTATAAGTCCCCTCCTTTTAGTGGTCTCATGACTTACTCCATCTTATTCATGTTGTCTATGAGCCCTCTGTCTAATGTAGTGATCCGTGCCATCCATTATTCAAGTTCCTCTTGACCATAACAGCCAGTAACACTCTGCTGAACTGGATATGATCTCATTTGTTCATTGACTTCTTTGTTGTTATCAAGTAGAAGACCTAGGAAAGATCGCTGTGGGTCTGATTCCTTGAGGCGTTCTTAGCGCTTTAACAGTGCTTGGTCCAGGAGGAGTTTGGTTAAGAGTTGATTAATAAGAACCAGCTGTTATTTTACATTTTTAAATTTTATTGATCCACAAGTGTTTTGTCCTCAGGAGGCTCAAGATTTTGGTGAGCAGTGCTCAACAGGGGCAATTGAATTGAGTCCCCCAGGGACACTTGGCAGAAGCTACAGGTATTTTTGGTTGGCATCAAATGAGTAGAAACCATGGATTTCGCTCAGCACCCAGCAATGATCAGGGCAGCCTTCCAGAACAAAGAAGGACCCGCCTTGAAGAGTCTATCCATAGTGCTACAGTTTCAAGTCCTGCCATGAGCAAGAAGACCCTCCTTCCCCACCGAACTGTTACCCAGATCAAATCTAAGTAAAACCTGAAGGAACCTCACAGCATACAGAAGCAGCATGTGTGAGAAATTGGGGGCCCATGCCTTCCATCCTGCCTGTGAAGCAGAATCTGAGCGAGGGTATGCATCCGGGATGGGTGACAGTCAAGACAAACAATCCAGAAGTTATCCATCTTCCTCCAGGAAAGGAGACAACTTGTGGCAGAGAAGCTTTGCAACTGTTTTTTTTCCACCAACTGGGACCCTGACGGCCTTGAAGTGGACAAGTACACAATTATGTGAAAGTGGAAAAGCACAGGGCCTTGATGGCCCCTACATAGTGAGTGTTTCTCAATTCCCAAAGCCCTTTCTATTCATTTGGAAAGACTCCATTTGCAAAACATTTATTCAAGGCTTAATTGCTAATAAGTCCCTGCATGGGGCCACTCCATTGAAAGGCTACACAATGGCATGGCCTGATAATCAATGTCCCATTCATACACTAATCAGCAGAGACAAAATGGATGGGGGAGAGCTTGCCCACAGACTCCAGGAGCCTCTCTCCCTGTCCCTCTGAGTTCCTCTCTAATTAGGGCCCTGTCACATGCTAATCAGAGTTAGGGTTCCTGGAAGTTAGGGAGAGCCCGGTTGGAGCTCTGCTCTGCTGAAGGCACATTCTGAGAACCCACGAATTACCTCCAAATTGAAGCAGCAGCCCAACCAGCAGGAAGTCTGGTTTTTTAACTAAGCTGGAGATTGTCCTTAAGGTGACCTTCACCTGTAAAGATAGGCTATCACGGACACTGTAGGGAGACTGTTCTATTTAATTTTAGTCACAAATCTAGGGCATGGTTTTTATCATTGATATCTTTATGATAGAGATGAGAGTTATCTTCCTTTTCCAAAATCGTTTTGTGAATAAGTTGACTGAAAAGTCTTTAGGAACTGGAGTCGTAGCTCAGCTGCTGAAGAACTTGCCTAGCATGCCTTAAGCCCTGGGTTCAATCCCAGCACTATGTGAAACCAATTATGGTGGCACATGCTTGTAATCTCTGCACTTGGTAGGTGGAGGTAGGAATTTTGGAAGTTCAAGGTGATCCTTGGCTACGTGGAGAGTTCAAAGCCAGCCTGGTCTCAAACAAACAAGCCAAAACCAAAACCAAACAAACCCCTGTAACTCACCAACGAATTAATTTACTTTTGGCACCCATGCTCTATATAAAATATTAGCTAACTGATGCCAACAGTGTATATAAAAATACATAGTAAACTCCATGTGGGCACGTAAGAAATGCTGCAACCCAAGAGAAAGACAATTTAGAGGATGTGAACATATAATTTGTGGAAGAGAAAGCCAACAGTATCTCAGGAGATAGTCAAAATTATAAATAATCAAAGAAAAGCAAATTACAAACCAATGTGACATTTCCTATCTAAGGAGGTTTAAAATGACAGAAATTCTGGAAAGGTCCAGTGTTGGTGAAGATGCCAAGATGGGAACCTTGGAGACTTCTGGCGAGGGTGGGTGTTCTGCAGAACTCAGAGGTTTCTCTGTAGTGAAGTAGTTGTATGCAGCATGACTCAGCAATTCTATACCTTGCTGTGGCATCCACAGATATTCCTCACACAGTTCTCCAGGAGACAAATATTCATTTCTTTTGTTCTTTTAAAAAGGAAAAGAACGCGCAGGTGTGTGTGTGGAGGGACAGACACGAGACGCAAGACGAACACGGGAGAGGGGTGGAAGAACACGCAGACACGTGGATCCCACGTGGGTCCTTTTAATAGGAAGGGGGGCTACAGGTGGGTTCGGGTGTGCCACACGAGAGGGGGGGGGAAAAGGGGTCGAGGGGATTATGCAGGCTTGCTTTTAACGGGGAACGTAAGGGTTCTTGGGAGGAATGTCCTTGCGCATGCGCGCGCTTCTGTCCGTGATCCAGGAGGATTCTGGGAGCTGTAGTCTCCGAAAAGAACAACAATTTCAGCTTTGGCTATAGTGCTAAGAAACTGGGGGCTGTATCATGCCAGCCATGATAAGCTAAATAGGAACAGATCACTCAAAGGACTGATTACTTCCAACCATTATCACCTGCCAGTGTAGGACTCAGCAATCAATAATTTTAATAGAGGCCTGAGTCTCAGGAGTTTACCCTGAAGAAATACCCGGTTGCAGAAAGAACCATAAACTGAGATTACCCGAATACCACCCAAGAACAGACCATCCAAATGCCTAATGTTCCAACCACTGTAGATAGGATCACCTGCCAGCACATACTCACCAGGACACCCCTAGATAAATGTCAGCCAATCAGGGGTCCTGAACCTCAGAAACCCTTCACCCCCACCTTTACTACTATAAAAACCCAACTCTACCTGAGCTTGGGGCTCCCTGTTTATTCCAATATGTTGGAAATGCAGAGAGACCGAGTTTGCAAACTTACATAAAATAAAGGCTCTTTGCTTTTACATACAAGAAAAGACACGGTCTCCTTGTTGGCTTTCGGAGGACTTCACGGATTTGGGTATAACAGGGACCAAGTGGGTGTTATCTTCTGAGCCGCTAGATAAGTCCATGTGCAGGTGGTGGCATATGGAGTATCCGTGTAAAACAACAGAATAGCGGTAGCCATAGTTACAGGTATGAACCTTTTAAGAAACTGCAATAAGTAAGAAAGGTAAGATGCCAAATGAAACTCAGTAACATTTGTGAGAAAATTCAAACAAATGCATACTAAACAGCACCATTTTGCAAGAAATACATAAATAGAAGCTCAGAGGATTGGTATGCATTGTGGGAAATGGGCAAGGAGGGACTTAGAGCAGCCGCAGAAGAGCTGGCACACTGAGAGGAAGATCATTCAAGATAAGGACATTTACAAAGGTGTGGGTGCAGAGAGGTGGCACAGAAACCAGGGTTGGAGGTGAAGATGTGATTTCACCTTCCCCAGCCCTGGAGACTGGGAGCAGTTAGCTAGTTACTGAGTCATGAAGAGAGAGTTGCCAGAACTGTAGTGGCTTTCAGTGGTCCAGGCACCCTGCTAGGGTTCCTGACTTCACCTTTCCCTTTCCCAGAGGTTCACATTGGCCTACCAGCAGAGAGCCAAGGGTCAAAGGAAGTCAACAGCGTGTCCTCTCAGACCCGCTTCACCAGCAGGAGGACTGACGAAAGGTCAGGTGCAAAGAGTGGGTGTTAGAGATGCACGTGACAGCCATATTACTGATGGACTGTGAGGGAGAAGGAGTCCAATTCATAAAATAAATGAATATAAACATGGGGGAGGGGCTGGCAAGGAAACACAGAGAGATACAATTCCCTACCTAGCAGGAATCTGAGGCTACTAATAAAGTAATTGAAATGAAAAAAAAATTAAAACATTTTTCTAATTCATTATTGATATCCTCCATTGTATGTGTATCTCTGTACTTTAACACAGGTGAACATACCATTTGATTATTATATAAAATTGGCCAGCTATTTACAGTGTGCTAGCAGACTCTGATACTAGCAACATTTGAGGAACATAATCTTGAATGTATACATTTTTACGAGACTTTTTTTTATATTTATTTATTTATTATGTATACAATATTCTGTCTGTGTGTATGCCTGCAGGCCAGAAGAGGGCACCAGACCCCATTACAGATGGTTGTGAGCCACCATGTGGTTGCTGGGAATTGAACTCGGGACCTTTGGAAGAGCAGGCAATGCTCTTAACCTCTGAGCCATCTCTCCAGCCCCTTTTACGAGACTTTTAAGAAACGATAGAATATAGAGAGTTTATGAGGCAAACTTTTTTAGAATTTCTGTCGCCCTGCAGCGCTCCCCTGGGATTCTAGTGTTTTAGAGTTTCTCTTCGGGGCTGGGAGATTAAAAATCACCTTGGACTGGTCATGTGGGATAATAACCACAGGATCCCCAGGACTCGGGACAAAAGCAGGATATTGGAGGGGTTGGGGGGAGGATCCTGTAATGCTGGTGCGCTGGAGGCCTTGAACTAGACCAAGGACTCATGCAATGAGCATTGTGTGGGCGGGGCTGATTGGACATAAGGGTTACTGCATGACATACGGCAGCTCCCAGGGTGAATGAAGAGGTGTTGGAAAGATAGATGAGTGAGGTGGGTTTTTTGTTGTTGTTGGTTTGTTTTGCTTTCAATTAATTTTTTGAGGGGGGTGGGGTGGGAGGATGCTGCAGGGGTGAGGTGAGGATATGGAGGGACTCAGAGGTGAGTGTGATTGGGGTGCACAATTCCCAAAGAATCAATAAAGAATTATGTTATAAAAGAAAAAAAAATTACCTTCTTGATTGAATGCATATCTCTCTGTGATTACCTAACCTAAGCCATCAATCTCCATAATGTGTCCTCTTTCTGGGATCCAACCTTTGATTAATCCAAATTTCTCCTAGCTTCTTTTTATGAGTATATTAATGTTTAAAATGTCATAGTCTATAAGAATGCAATTAAGTGGCCTCTGGAAGATTCCACTCTTTCATGGACTTGAATGATGGGTCTTCCACGAATGACTTGACCGTAGTGTCATCTGAGATAGGCTACTTTCTTGCTTTGTACTGCAGTTGGAGGTTAGAAGTGGTCTTTTTGTGCCATAGAGAATTGGTAGGTGAATTACAATGAAGTCTGGACTCTAAGATTAGGAAAGACTCCCCATGGGGATACGGTGAGGAGTCTTTGGGAAAGATAGCTACTATCATGAACACTTCCTCAAACATAAGAGGAAGCAACTGTGGGGCTTGAGAAAATCCCTAAGTTAAAAATTCCAGTCTTGTTTGAGGTTGGAGTGTGGCCATGGAAGAGTTGATACAATTCAGAGATATAGGCCATAAGGTTCTGATGAGGAAGGGGCTGTCCCACGCTTCCTCTGTCCCACACTACACACATCTCAGAAGTAGGGAGGACTTTCAAAATAGCTCCAGGTATCTGGAAGTCCAGTGCCAGGCTTTTTGGAATAAAATTGATTTGGACAGAAAAACCAGATAGAGGAGCCACTAAATAGAAATGCCAGAATTTCTAAAGCCTGGAGTTCAGGTCTGGGCCTTGATTCTGGTGGGAAACAGGTTTGGATGAGGCCTGCTTCATACCAGAAATGAGTGACTACTTCTGCTTGGGCTGTGAGTGGTATATTTAGAAATCTGGGCTGAGAAATGGTCTATCTTGCATGCCTGATTGCCTTGTGCTTTCTCTGGGTTTGTTTTCTATATTTTCTCTCTCTCAGTATCTTTCTCTCTCTTGCTTGTACTCTCATGGAATAATGATTTTTGTGTCTTTGTCCATTTAGGATGCTATAACATAGCACATATGTTGAAGGTTTGAAACAATAGACATTTATTTTTTATGGTTCTGAAAATCGATAACTCTGAGATCAAGGTATCAGCAGATTGAAGAAGTTCCATTTTCGGGTTCACAGATGGGGCCCTCCCACGGTATCCCCTTCTTGGTGGAAAGGACAAAAAAGCCCTTTGAGGTCTATTCTGAAGTCACTGTGATGTTTGGTCTTGATGGCCAACTTGATGGGTCTCAGAGATGCCTATACCTAGTGAAGGGCATCTCCGCACGCGTCTGCAAGTGTTTCCAGAGAGGACTGACATCTGCGATGGAACTGACGTGAACAGACCCACCCTGTGTGTGATCAGCACCGTGCACTAGGATGGAGGCCCATGGAAGAAAGGACTTGTGCTTCAGGTGTCCGGAAGCTCCTTTGCTTCCTGCTACCTGTGAGCACCAGATGCCCCAGGCTTTAAATGCAGACTGAATAGCTCTGACACCCCAGGGCCTTCCAGGCCTTCAGTGCTGGAGTGGAAATAGTAAGGCACCAGGCTTTTGAGACTGAACAGCTACTGAGCTCTCTGTCTCTGCAGCCTTCTGACAGTTAAAGCTCAGCTACCCAGCTCCAACTGTGTGAGTGAATCCAACAAATCCCATTGTTTCTGCTCTGTGCTCCTCTATTTTGTCAGTTCCTCTATTATATCTGACTAATCAACTATTATATCTGACTAATAAACTGGCATTCATTAGGGCTCCATCCTCAAGATCCATCCCTTTTCCACAGATTCCCACCTCCCAGTAATCATATTGGGAACAGGGATTTCAACATAGGAACCCTGAGGGCGGCATGCATATTCAGAAAAACATACTTGTAATCCATGAAGTCCGTGAGTCATGGACACAGAAAGGGAGGTAGGACCTCTGAGGTGCCTGGATGGTGTGGTAATGGGAAGCCCAACCACACGGAGGCCAGAGAGGTCTAGTGATCTGGAGGTCTGACTTCTGGGGCTGTGGGATCTTCACAATCAATCACCCTGGCTGATTCCCAAAGGCAAAGTAAGTCCCTGAGAAGGACCATTCTAGCTGGGCCTAGCTGGGCCTGTCTTATCTATCTGGGCCACTCACCAGCCCCAAGCAACTTCCCGGGAGACCTCAGGGCATCTATTGCTTTCCTGAGCCTGGGTGAAAATTTTTAGTATGTCAATCTTCTTAACCTTGTAGGTGAGGCAGGATTTCTGGAAGCCATGGCATATCTCATACCTTATACAAATAATGAAATATTCAAATTGTCCCAGTAAATTTCATGTGGGAAAAGACTGCTTCTGTAATATAGACACTATATTTTGCCTTTACACTTTTACAATGTCTGGCATGTAATATATGACAAATGGATATTTGTGGACAAGAGGAAGGAAGAAGAGAAGGAGAAAGAATGGAAGAGAGAGAGAGAGAGAAAGGAGTAAGAGGAATCAATATAACCCAAAGATGCAATCTCCGGACACTGCTTTCACATATTCTAAAGGTTTTCTTTATTAGTTTGATGTTATGCTTAATTATTAAATTGATTTATCAATATTTACAAGAAAAAATGGTTGGTAGTAGGGACTCAGATTTTAAGATTTTTAGAAGCGAAACTGAAAACAGAGTATTCAAGCTCCTCTAAAAATTAGGAGGTGATCCATTGTCACTAACTCCATTTTTATTAGTGATTCATTGGGTCTAGATCAAGATTGTTCTTTATGGACAGAGTTGGAGAGTTTTCCCAGGAGAGAGCCCGAGGGCTGAGTGAAGCTCCGGGTCTGTTTGTCCAGGTATCCACCAAGTACCATGGGCTGTAAAGGAGCTGCTTCCCTAGAGGGGCACAATGAACACCTTCCTTCCTAAGTCTAGAAGTAGAAACAGCCATGACCTATTCTAAGAGCAGCTAGCTATAGTTCTTTCCTCCCCTTCCTTTCTCCCTCCGTCTGTGCCTCTGTCCCTTCGTCCCTCCCTTCACCTCTTCTTCTATCCTTCTTTCCTTCCTCCTTCCCATCTCCTCTCCCAACAATGTATCCATTCTTCCTCTATTCATTCATTCATTCATTCATTCATTCATTCATTCAATAAATAGCCATTTAATTATAGGCATGATACTAAATTGGGAGATACAAATATCACTACCCTAGGTGGGATAGGCTGAGAGCCTGAAGTGTCTCTGGAGCAAGGTATTAACCGCGGTGGTACATTGATATCATTTAGGTGATTTAAAAAGTACAGATGTCTGGATTTCCATACCCAGAGACTGTGGTGTGAGATACGGAGCTTTTTGAACATATCCCAGTGAAGTCTAACTTGCAGCCAAAGTCAATGTATCCTTCAGTCCTCTCATCACTGTGACCAAGTACTTGACAAGCCAACTAGAGGGAGGGAGGATTTATTTTGGCTCATGGTTTGGAAGGATCCAATCCATCATGGTGGAGAAGGCGCAGGGTCAAATGACTCTGTAGAAATGGGAGCATGTGACTGCTACCTGCTCACATCTGGACAGAGCAGGATGCAGTGAGGGGAGAGGAAGTGGAGCTAGGCTATCAGTCTCAAGGCCCCTTTCCAGCACCGTTCTAACCTCTAAGAGGTTCTATAGTCTCCCCAAATATGTTTATCACATGAGCAGGCACAGGGCATCCCATATCCAAATCATGACAATTGAGACCCACTCCTGATGATGAGTTTGAGTTGCTGGAACAGATCAGAGATAAAAATAATCCAGAAATAAGCATATACAGGGTTGCTAAAGCACAATAGAGCAAGTTTGCTTTTAAGGAACATCAAAGAGTAGCCAAGTGGGAGGAAACAAGCGGAGCTGGTGGCACACTGTGAAAGAAGGACTGGGAGGCTAAACCTGCCATCCGGAGGACTTGGAGAGACGTTTGCAGAGGGTGAGATTTAAGCACTCCATCCTCATGGAGGACAGATAGGTGGAGATGGAGTGAGCTCTCTCCAGACAGAAGGGCAAAATAGACAAGATAAAGTTGTGGTATCCTCCCACGACTGGACCGGAGTTCCAAGGTCAAGAGTGAAAGAGTCACAGGGTGAGTGATAGAAAGGTTAAAGCAGAGACCAAAGTTAGGTCACTACTCCGGTGGAGAGCTGTTAGTCTTTCGGAAAAAGGGAAATATCAAGACGGTGTTGAGTTAGACTTTTCCCGAAGCACAGAGGACGAAGCTGCTGGGAAGTGGGAGAACACCAAAGGAAGTTGACAGATAGCATCCAGGCTGTAGCCTTTGCGTGTCTCTAGCATGGTCAACGGGTGCATTATTTTAGTCTGAGTAAGAGACATGCTCCGCAGGGTGTTGACTGGCTTCTTCACTAGGCCTTCAAACACCAACCTTGGGTCATCTGGTCGATTTCTTGTCTATGATGCGCTTCATCCAAGCGCCCCCCCCCCGCCCCCACGTCTGCACCTTTCTCCAATGCCATTATCTGGTAGCTGCCGGAATGCCCGTGCCCCTAGCATTTAAGCATCTCGTAGTGAGGACAGCTGTCGTGTTACATAGAGGACCTCAAGTACCTGCAGATGTTCACTCTATGCTAAAGAGGGATCCTTTGCTAACACAGTTGAAGGAAACCTGAGAGGAGGAGGGCTAACAGCAAGACCCGTGGCAGTGAAGTTATCATTGGCTACTCTTCTCTTCTGGTGTCTTTGTTATGTGGCTAATAACCCCCTATTTGGTTAAACCTTAGTTCGAATTTCTGTAGTTGAATGATGAATCTTACCTGATACACTGGTTCGATCCCCTCAAATGAGGATTGCCACGTAGCTTCGGTTGCTTTTCCAAAACACAGTTTGCTTTAGGTTCATGTCAAGTGGTTGTGTTATAGGTCATGGGTTGGAGCAGTTTGGCAATTTACTGAGCTCTAAATCTCAATTTTATCATCTGTAACATGGGAGGAGTTATGCCATATAAACACTAAATAAGATAGTCCATCCAGTACTTGGCCAGTAGAGTAGAGCTACTTACTCTGCTGGAGTTCTTATTGTCTGTTGTGTTGTATTCTTCTCCTCCTACACCTGGTTGGTCCCATTCAGACCAAGACTTTGGGTGATGCAATGATTTTTATTTCTTAAGTACACCCAACTCTAAGGATTTTGTCCCAGATAGCCCTCTGATTCTTTCCTCTTTTGTTACCTTACCCATCCTCCTCAAACTCTGGCTCCTACCCACGTTACTTGCTGTGGCAGAATTCATGATACCCCTAATCAGTATCTTTCATACTTATTGTTAGAACTCTGATTTGTTC
Source organism: Neodon shergylaensis (assembly GCA_025134845.1). NCBI lineage: Eukaryota > Metazoa > Chordata > Mammalia > Rodentia > Cricetidae > Neodon > Neodon shergylaensis. Next base: position 5,932,316 of record JABTXL010000003.1, on the reverse strand, counting down.
TACATGGCAATATACCCAGCTGAAATATCCACCTTCCCAGATTTCTTGCAAAAGGTTTGGTTTAATATTTAACTAGCAAACACTTATTATATTCATTTACTATGGACAAGACGTGGCTCCAAATACCTTGCCATTGAATTCTCATGGTGGTTCTATAAAGTGTGCATTATTCCTATTTTACTAATCATAAGAATGAGATATGAATTTAGCAGTGGAGCCAGAGTATGACCCTCGTCAGTTTGTAGACTCAAGGCTCTTAACTGATGTAGTTGGCAGTGTGCAGCCAATTCCAGTAGACTATCTGAGACAGCTTGCTTTCCTGACATGGCTGTTGTCAATGCTTCTTATTGATGGAAGCAGAAGGTGGGGATGCTGTGATTTTCTGGCAATAAAATAAAGGGCATGATAGAGACTGTGGCAGTGATGAAACCATGGCTGGTGTCTCCCTTCTAGAAACCTTGTTGGGTGTGTGCTTGGGGGGGCAATAACTCTCTATTTGGCTAAGCCTTAGTTGAGTTTTTGTAGCTTAATGATGAACCTTAGCTGATACGCTGGTTCTGTCCCCCCAAACAAGGGCTGCTCCATGGGTTCATTTTCCTTAGTAACTTTTTCGGGACACATCTTTCTTCAGGTTCTCATCCAGTAGCCATGTAGTTGCAGCCCTCATGATAGAACTGTGTGGCTGCTTGTTCATGTAGTTAGCTAAGAGGTCCCAACCATCACTATTACCTTTCCCAAGTCCTCCTCTAACTAAGCATCAACAACAGTCATGGAGAGGCTTCCTTCATTAGATCTCCCTTATTTGACCAGATGGACGCTGTGCCATTCTCTTTGCCTCTCTGGTTCTGAATGTAAGAGGAACACTGTAAGGTGTGGTTGGAGAGGAACTGTCTAAGCAAGATACTGTAGCACAAAGAAAAAGCCGAAGAATTGGCGTAGCAGGGGTTTAAGTGAGAAAATAGAATTGATTTAATTATGCTGTTCTAATTATGATGCTTTTCTCATAGTGTTATAAGTTTCTGTTGTGTATTTATTTGTTTAAACTTCTGTGAAAAGAGGGTTATACTAAATAAAATACATAAAACAAAAACAACATAATGAAAATTCTAAAATCACATTCTTGCCTTATTCAACTATAATTGTCTAGTCATCTACAGCTTAGTGATGGAGGCATGTCCTGAAAAATGCCTTGTTAGGTGATTTCACCATTGTGAAGACATCAGAGAATGCTCTTACATCAGCTAAAACAGCTACATCCCAGGTAGTACCATCTTAAGGGACCATCATTGTATATGTGGGCTGTTGACTGAAACATCATTCTGGTAGCACAGATGGAGATGCTTTTGGAACTAGCCTATGAGTATATAGATGTAGTAAAGGAGACTAAAGTAGGCTGTAGTAGCTGATAATTCAAACAACATTGCTTACAATAAAAAATGACTGTGCCTGATCTTGTATTCATGCCAATGAACTATTACAGGGGAGCTTGCTGAAAGGTCTGTATCAGCAACGAAACAGCCCAACCTTTGATAATGTCTATCACTTCTGCTCAAAACTCACTGGCCAGTGTTCTTCCTTGAGGGAGATGAAAATATCAACTCTCTCTTCCAACGGTCGTAACAACAAACAAGGTATGATTCCACCAAAGTTCACCCTGGAGAACCAATGAGTTTATTAGGCTTCCTTACAGAGAAGTGGATGCTAACTCCCCCTTGGGCACTTGCATCTTGTCCCCACCCCAGTCCTTCCCAGCCTATATACTCTACCTCCTCTCTGAGGTCATCTGCAGATGAAGCAGAATTGCATACAGATAATTGGCAGAAGTGGCTGGATACTTGGGTTATGATCTCATGACCCTCCCAGTCCCCTCCTCTGAAGGAAGGAAGGTCAACAGTCAACAGGCCCATCTGTGATGGTCTTTTGCAAGTGGTTACAATTGATCTGATGAAGAAAAGGGTGGCAAGTTGGCTTGGAGGATAATCCTGTAAAAGAGTCAGGATGCATCACCCAGCCCCTCACAACCACAGTGGAACCCCAGAGGTCCAACTGTGTGCTTAGACTCGAGGGATCCAGGACTGTCTGGTAAGAAGCATGTTGGATGTGACGGACCCAGTTTCACACTGAGTTTATATTATTATTTTTATCTGTTTCATATTTTAGAGATGCATAAAGTGCTTTTAACAGTGCCAGGCTCATAAATAAGTATTTATTATGATGATTTTACATGCATGTATTATTGTGAAATAATAGATATACATAAAGGAACCATAATAATAGGTATCTGAGAGTTTATTTTTTGACAAGAGAGATGTCTCATTAAATAGGTGCCTTTGGAATCAGACAATGGAATTTGAGGCCTGGTCTATTGTTTTGCTGGTGCTGTGAGGGAATCAGGAAGGGAGCTTAGGAACTCCATCAACACAACGCAGAGATAACAATGTAGACCAAGTCTAGGCCAGTTCATGGGAGAGAAATACAGGTATTGGATTTTTGGCAGAATTCCCACACCCTGCTGAGCCTCAGAACCTGTGGCCAACTCTGCAGTAGATGGCCTTCTGGGGCCACGTAATGATGAGTGCCACTGGGCTGACGTGTGTTCTCTGCCTGGGAAAGACAGAAATTGGCTTGCCCCCAAAGTCCTGCCTGCCTTTTGGATCGAGTTCCTTCGACTGTGCAGGACAGCCACACAGAGCCCTTTAAAAGGCACTTTTGATGATTTAATTAAATCTGACAGATTTTTTTTATAAAAAAACTGCTAACTGGAGACCTCAACCATATTTCTTTTCTATTTTTTTTCCTGCTTCTAAAGGTTAACAGCAGGCTTAACTCCTTCATTCACCCAGAACTGTATTTGTAATGAGTCTCCCAAGGGAACATCTTTCCCTCTCTCTGTGATAGAACCGGCTTCATCTACTTGGCTGGGGTGGAGGAAGCGCAGCAGCAATCTGTCATCTTCTGGATGGAGCCTTGGATCAGGCTCAGCATCCGCAACCCCCTCTGAAGCTATGTGCAGTCAAGATGCTTTCAGAGACAGAACAGCTGCCACATCCATCCCGAGTGGTCCTTTTCACCGGGATCTCATGAACCCCACCCGTTAATTACAAGTTCATGGGTGGAGATCTCCAAGGTCAAAGATAGTAGTCGGTCTGGCTTTGGGACAAGAATATCTCGGAGTCACCCGAAGGAAAGGCTAGGGAAGAAACAACAGAGAAATGAGATTCTTTCTTAACTGGATTCACCCTGGTTTCTCTATCCCAAGTGTGAGTGGACTGATTACTATTAACAGGTTACTGTGCAAAGAAAGGAAAGAATGGAGAGGAAGTCTGCTCTGGGTGAGCATGCTCACATGGAAGTATCTCCCCCAACCCCATTTTACTTCTTAGTGGTCTGGCTCCTACTACATATGACGGCATGAGGTTTGCTTTCTTTGGATAATTTGACTAATCCCATGGGTCAGCAGCAGACCCAATGCTTGGATAGTGTCTTTGACATGCCTGGTGTTTTCTCCTATCTCCCTTAGACATAATCTGCCCAGGGCCTCTTCAACACTCAGTGAATTTTCATGCTGCTGACATCTCTCCCGAGGTCCTTTGCAAATTCTGTTCTTCTTTGTCAGATCCTCTTCCATTCATCTCCTGTGCCCCTATCCCTAGCTTCCAAACATATCCCCCTAGGACCCTTTCTCTCAGACTTCTTCATAGGCCCAAGAGAATGCGCATCACCAGACAGGAAGAGAGCATACGCCCCCTGGTGGGGAAGATTAGAATCCTGAGAGAGAGAGAGAGAGAGAGAGAGAGAGAGAGAGAGAGAGAGAGAG
>JABTXL010000003.1:5881552-5928489 GCA_025134845.1 Neodon shergylaensis | reverse complement strand
GAGAGAGAGAGAGAGAGAGAGAGAGAGAGAGAGAGAGAGAGAGAGAGAACTGAATTTTGTGGAGAGGGGAGGGGAAGAAAGTAGAGGGGAGGGGAGGGGAGGAGAGGCTCATGATGGACGATGGACAGGGTCAAGAGTTTACAGATGTTCCTCCGTTGATGAGGATGCTATGTCTAAAAACTCCACACGTGGTACGTGAGTGCCACAGCTTGCTGCACTGTGTGCTCCTGATGGCATCACTGGGAGCTCCGATTTACTCCCACCATGGAGTCAAGCAGCAGAACCTGAGAAGAAGCAACTCCCTCCTTGTAGCCTGGGGAGAGGTGGAAAGTCCTAGACCCAGCCATGGTTTTTACCGGGTGGCATGTCATCTGGTTAATTCTGCGCCGTTGTAAAGCAGATCAGGAGCCCGCCTAAGTTGGATGGACCTCTCTGTGTGTCAAAATGGCTTTTTTTTTAAGCATAGTTTAGCTACTTTGAAATTTCAAGTAAGTCTAAAGGCCATGCGGTTTTTATATTTGTCAAGAGAGAGCGTGTATTTACAACTGCTGAAAATGCTGAAATGGCTATGATGATGATTTTTGTGGCTCACATTGATGCCTGTATTTTTAAAAGCATCTCGGAAACCTGAGCCACATCCCTTGAAGTGGGCCTCCAGATAGGACCACAGGCTCTCCCTGGGTGATCTGTAGTCATAGTGATTCTCTCATGCCTGGGGACACCATGAGGGGGGATACCTTTGTCTTTAGATTGAGCTATGCTACTCTGGCTTCCCCAACCTCTACTGGGGTGGGAATCTTTTCTAAACACGTAGCCTTTCATATTGTATCCTTTCTCTTTATGGGAATTCCCAGAGTCAAAGGACCTCTATTCAGACAGCCAAAGAACTAGTGAAAACCCAGGAAGACTCAGCAAGAATATTCTGGATGAAAATTACACAAATCAGGAGGATATCAAGCGATGTGCGATTCTCTCCATACATTTCCTCAGGACCCCCTCTTTTCCTGCCCCTAAAGTGGGGACCTCCATGACTTCTGTGGAGGGACAGTCCTGAAACCAAGAGACAAAGGCATCACAGAAATGAATAACAACCATGGGCTATATACAATTAAGAGAAGTTGTAGCAGATTAGCTACCAAAGCTCCCTTTTTCCTCCCCTGAATAGAGTTACACATAGTTTTGGTCTGTAGAATAAAGAATAATAGGAGGGAGAGAGTAAGTGAGGAAGAATAAGAGAGGGAAGTGATGGGGATTAATTCATATATATTATATCTATCTATCTATCTATCTATCTATCTATCTATCTATCGATCGATCGATCGATCGATCGATCGATCCATCCATCCATCCATCCATCCATCTATCTTCAAGGCAGGGTGGTAAACTGACTTATATCTCCTAGAATGATACATAGAAGTCTTAGTCTCTAGTATCTGGGAATGTTACTGCTTTTAGAAACTGGGTCTTTGCAATCAAGTTGAAATGAGTCATGCTGAGTTAATATTGTCCCCAATCCAGTGATTAATGTCCCTATAAGAGTAGATTCAGGGGGGCTGGAGAGATGGCTCAGCAGTTAAGAGCATTGCCTGCTCTTCCAAAGGTCCTGAGTTCAATTCCCAGCAACCACATGGTGGCTCACAACCATCTGTAATGAGGTCTGGTGCCCTCGTCTGGCCTTCAGGCATACACACAGAAAGAATATTGTATACATAATAAATAAATAAATATTAAAAAAAGAGTAGATTCAGAGACTGAAAAGACGCTCTGTGGTTCAGTCATTGACTGCTCGTGCAGAAAACATGAGTTTGGTTCTCCGCACCCAGTCCAGGCAGCTCACAACTGCCCGTGACTTCTGAGGCATCACTCATGAGGATGGAGGGGCCTAATCAATGGCATTATCTGCCTGCCACCTAACTTGTTAAAGCATCAAAGAAGTCTATCAGTCCTAGGTCTGACTGTCTCGGCGACAGAGAGGTGCAATGTGAAACTGTGACAGAACACAGTGGAAACAAGGGGCTCAAACGCTACACATGTGGGCTCCATGGATAAAGAAATCAGAGAAGGAAGAAGCCAGCAGTCGACTTTCCAGAGGAGGGGGCTGGGGAGCAGGTGCTTTCTGCAGAACTAAAGCCAACAGGGCTGGATCCATCCCTTAGATAAATGATTGAAGCTCTGCGAGAGAGGCCTGGTGCATCACACTTGCTCAGCAAATGCTTCTCCACTTCGAAATTGGGACCGAGAGAATGAATTCCTTTCTTTCATCCTGGGCCATCTCTGAGATGCTGCACAAGGCTCCCTGGACTGTGATGCCACTCCTGGGAGAAGGCAGGGAGGAAAGTGGAAATGTCTGCCTTGAAACTTGACATGTTAAGTTTGCCCCCAAATTGACTAAAATTGCATTTTCTGCCTTCAAGCGGAATGAGGTTTCAAACGGAATATGTGCTGAGTTGTAGTAAAATAAAACTACATTTCTTGCAAACCCGAGTTTTATGAACTAGATTGATAGTTACTGTATGTAGTATTTGCAAACAGCTACACTGGAGCATTTTGGGAGGCTAGTGCATCACAGGCCATGACCTTCCAGGTTTGGTTTATCTGAGCTCTAGGTGATATAATTGTAAGCCATGGGGCTCCAGCCATTGTGCGGTCTCTGGAGTCCTTTGTGTATAGTGCCTCCCTTCCAAGGAATCTGCAATGCATATTCTCCTTGCACAGAGGACAGTAGAATGGCTCTTGGTTCTTAGCAAGAATAGAACATGATTTTGGTCCTCAACGCAACATGCTAAATGGTGTCAATAGCAACCCAGAAGAGTAGGAGTTCCCAAATGCATCTCCCCAATTTGATAGTCAGGGTGGGAGTTGGCATGCACAAAAGATTGTGTGGATTCTTAAGTGTCCCCGAGACCAAGATGCAAGACTCGTCTTCAAGTCTCATTTAATAGCTTTCATGCCTGCCCTGCTCATGTCAGGACCAGAATCAGTGGAAGAGCTGTTTGTAAATACACAATGCACCTTTTTTGCACAGAATAAGACTCTTTCAAGAAGGAAGTGTGCATACTTGCATTTCTAACCATCTCCATTGGGAGCTTTGCCTCTGTGGTTCTTCAGCCTCTCCCTGTGGTGTAAGTAGTTTGCCCTCACCACCCTGCTTATCCTGGGTTCATAGGCTGTTAGGATATGACTGTCTTGTGTGTTCACAGATCTCATAGGCTGGTGCACATATGCTCACCTCCCATCCTCCACCTTCTAGCATGTGATGGTGCCATTGACCCAGAAAGATATGCTCTTGGTGTGTGTGTGTGTGTGTGGTCCTGCACTAGAAGGAATATATTGCACAAGTGTTTGACAACTGGTTGATGTTTCCCTCCCAGAAAGGCAGAGAAGAGTTGAATGGAGTGTTTTCTCTTTCTTGGTCTTTGGAAGAGACTTTGGATCCTATGTGGCATTGATTTGGGATACACAGAAGACAGTGATGCATAAAAGTTGCTTATGTTTTTGATATAATTTAAGTCACATTTGTGGAATGTCTGCTTTGCCTTATACCCTCACGAGGTCAGAGATTGCCCAAGACCAGTCTGAGTCTCTTCAGAAAACTGCAGGGAACTTTCTCGGCACGCACACAGTGTTGCCTCTTCTACGGACATGTTAGCCACATCTCCCACACAGGGCAGAATTTAGGGCCACAGCAGGTTCCAGGGAAGGGAGAAAACAGCTGAGCAGAGCCTGTGGCATTTGGGGATTTCCAGTTGGGAGCTGTCGCAGCTGCCTCTATTATCGGACTTCAAAAAGAAAAACAGTACCCCCACCCCAACTTGCCCCAGAAAGACAAACTTATTTCTGACCCTGGCTGAAGGCAAGACAAAGCATGTCCAGGTGAGTTTCATCAGGAACCTTGCTCGCTGATGTATGAAAGTGTTTCTTTGGCTTCAGGGTGAGAACCTTTGCCCAAGGGGATAATGAAAGACAGGTCCCCCTGCACCAAGTGTTTCCATGCATGGTATTTTTATAACCACATAGGCAAAATCAGATCATGTTTTCAACATGCCATAGTCTGCTCCCCTGCCCTTATTTATGCATGTATGGACATTTATCAGTCTCTTTATAGCTACCTATTAAAAATCTATTATTCTCAGTCTCTTTGCAGCAGACAGAAACCATTACAAAAATAACACATCCAATGAAAATACAGAGCACAAGGTACCGCGCAGTGCTCAGTCCAACTGATAGATCTACAACACAACTCTTGTAGCTAAGGCTCGGGGATCTAGTGAGGGAAGAGGAAATGGAAAGGTTGTAAGAGCCAGAGGAGCAGGAAGTTTGAACAGCAAGAGATGGCTGTCATGGAAGGGGGCAATCTCTCGAGGCTTTAACTCTAGACAAAGGACTGCAGGCAGCTAAGGAATGCTGAGTGCTGAGAACAGGAGAAATAGAAATAGTCTTCTTCAAGGAACAGCCCCTAGTTGGTTGCCCAGTATCAAGTGGTCAGCCCTGAAAACATATGCATATGAGTAATGCACAGACTGAGTAGGCTGTATTTATAGATTTAAAGACACACACACACACACACACGTCTGTCTATCTATCTATCTATCTATCTATCTATCTATCTATCTGTAGATAGACATAAATATCACACATATATAACAATAATTTAAGAAAAAGAAGCCATGAATTTGAGAGAGAAAGAATGTACATTGGAAGGGTTATGGGGAGGAAAAGAAATGGGGAAGATAATACACTTATATTTTAAAATTAATTTATAATTAAAATTATATTTTAAAAATTAATTTAAAAATTTGATTGTTGTATTATTGGGTTGTCTCCCATTTTTTGTAAGAATAAGTGAAAATATTAACGACAGCTTTGTGAACCAAATTTTCCTCTGATTTTACCTTTTATTTTATACTGTCGGTTTTTTTTTTTGTAATGTGACAGACTACTAAATTTTAGGCTGTCAGATCCACCAATCTGTATGCCTGCTGTGTGTACTCTTGCTCCATCAGGACCCCTCCAGGGTTTTAAAGCTACCCAGGCAAGGCAAACCACAGCCACTAACCCGAAGTTGAGTGTAAGAAGCCACCTACAGAGTAGTTTACTGGCAGAAGTTCCTCTGTGGGGCTGACATACTTTGTTTCTTATCTGGACTTCAGATGGTTTTGTGAATTATGCCCTGTGGGTCAGGAATTGAGTTGTTCTCGCCTCCTCCTGCTGTTAGACCCTACCTGCTCTGTTAGCTTTCCAACCCCCTCTCTCCCTCCCGCTGCCCATTCTAAGTCCTTCCTGTTTTTATAGGGTGCCTTTTGAAGCTCATAGGGTGCCAAGGATTTGTTTTCTGAGCTGCTCTTACTCGCAGAAGGTTTTAAGGGGCAGCAAGCCTTATTCTCGCAGTTCTAGAGCATGGTTGCAAAGCTGCTTGTTAGGATCGGATTCTCTCCTCCTCACAACTCCTTCCTGGGGCTCCAGTTCTCTTTGACTGAAGGATGAAATGGAACCCTCCCCTCTTGCCCTCCATGTTAGGCCTGGCTCCTTTCCTCAGCTCTTCTCAGGCTTCCTCTTCCCTCTTAAGCACTATAAGCTGCAGCTGAGACCTGGAATCCATTCTCAGAAAACAGGATTGCGGGGTAAGTGAGTAGACTCACAGACTACATGCAAGGATCTCAGTTTTCAATGACCAGAAGCTCACACTACTCCTAAAGTGTAGGAAAAGGCAAGATATTCTATCATTAAAGTCAAACAAATAAGAATTGCTGTGGCTTATTGTATAGAGTGCTTAGAAACATCTAAAAGGCTGGCTTTGGAAATCTTATCACTTCATTTTCTAAAATTCCTGGTCTTTAACAGTCTTCCCTCTCCCACTCGTTCGAATCTGTAGTTTCTCAGCCTGAGTTATTCTTCTCTACTAATAAAAGTTATCCTTGGCCTAAGCTCAGGCACTTTTCCTTAAGCAGGTCACCATCCCTCACATCAGAGGTCCTGTCTTCCAGGACTTGTGGGACCTGAGCTAGCATGAGGCCCAGCCAGGATGGCTGATTAGGAGCACTTGCTGAGAGAAGGTGAAGACAATGAAGGAGGGGCGGGGGCTCTTCAGAGAATGTGAATTCATATGATACCACCGGGAGTCATCTTACAGGAGGTTCCGGTACATTCTCTGTGTGACTATACATTTATGTAGAATGGGCACACACGTGGGTGTGGATGGGTGAGTGTGCTCATGAAGGATCATGCATGTGGAAGGCAGGGGGAAACACTGGGTGTTGTTCCTTCAGGTACCTTCTATGTTTTGTTTGGGACAATCTGGCATTGACCTGAAACTTTGCCATCTAGAACAGGCTAGCTGGTCTGGAAGTTTCTAGAGACCTTCCAGCCTCCACGATCTGTCTTACCTACCATGACTGGCTTTTTAAGTGGGTTCCAAAGATCTGAACCCAGGTCCCCATGCTTGGAAGGGAAGTACTTTATTCGCTGATCCATCTCTCAAGCATTTTTCAGATCAACACTTTTCACAGAGGCCTAGAATTCTCACGGGAAGAGACAATATTTCCCCTGGCGCTTACAGTGCCTTAAAGCAGGATTTAAATAGGAATCTGGCTGATCCTTCCAAATTCTTTCTCCACCCCCAGTGTCTAACAGCTTATTTAACCAGGCTTGTAATCTCAGTGCTTGGGAGGTTGAGGCAGGAGAATCATGTATTTAAAGTTACCCTGAGTTACAGGGCAAAGTCCTGTAAAAAAAATATAATATGATATATCAATAACCATACACACTTACAAAATGCCTAAACATATACACATACACAAGTTTTTTCCCTAACAGCTAGGCGATCAGGAAGACATGTCCTGTTGTTGTTACTTTCTTCTCTGCTGTGAGAGTAGGGGAAGCTGCTTGGGGATGTTAAACACGCTGAAAGACCCAGAACAAAGAGACACAAGGCCATGAGCCTGACTTGAAAGTCTGCCTTATGATCACTCTGCTCCCTGATGGTGAGTCAGAGACAGTAAAGAGGAAAATGAATCTCCATCCACAAGACTAGTTCTGCATTCATTCTCAACTGTGCTTAATTCTTTGGCCAACAGGCATCTGTGGCCACATTGGCGGCTACATCAGCGCTTTTCTTTTGTGGAATAGTCAAGGGTTTTCACTCCATAATTCACTGGTGGTTGGGTTCTAGTCACCAAGGCAATACAATCTGTTCCTAAGACCTGGCAAATTGTAAGACACATGAAGAAAATGCTTCTTTCTTGTATTGTTGGTGCGCTTTTAGCCTTTGAAAAATAAACAACTAAGGGCCTTACAATGTGAAGCATAATACGATATATCCAAGTCTCAGCTCCCAAAGACTGTTTGGAAATCGGGTCTTTGAAGGTTTAATCAAGTTAGAAATCTTGGATAATTTCATTGACTAGTAGATTTTTGTTTGTTTGTTTTTTGTTTTTCTGAGATAGAGTTTCTCTGTGTAGCTTTAGCTGTCCTGGAACTCTCTTTGAAGACCAGACTGGCCTGGAACACAGAGATCTGCCTACCTCTGACTCCTGAGTGCTGGGATTAAAGGTGGGCACCACCACCTCCTGACTTGAGCCAGAGGAGAGCTTGGTAGTGATGGGGACTGAGTAAAGGTGGAGACAGAGACTGCAATTATGCTGTTGTTAGCCCAGAAAACCCTGGAACCACCAGAAGTGGAGTGAGGAGAGGAGGGCCTCTTCTCAAAGAGTACAGCCTCTCCTAATGTGTCCATTCCAGATACTTGCTTTTCAGAACCATAAGAGGATAAATTGCTGCTGTCTTAAGTCACCAAACATGTGGGAACTTGTTATAGCATCCCAAGCTCACATAAATATGGTATAGGGAATGTCATATTGCTGTCACGAATACTAGGAATAGGAAATGGTTTTGGACTTGATATGCATCCAGCTGAATAACACTTGAGAAGCATGATCAAAAAGTCACATATTACCCATGTGCCATTTCCACCCAGCTGACCTTGGGAAGCTGCTGATCGCTTCAAGGAGATCTCATTGTTGACTTCAGTAGGCCAGAGTTTGAAATTCCTTCCTCCTTTCTCTTGTAATGACACTAGTCACTGAATTTAAGGCAAATTCTAAATCCAGATGATCACACTTCAAGGTCTTGATTAAGTCTGCAAAGACCTGATGTCTAAGTAAAGTCCTGTTTCAAAGTCCTGGCAGTGAAGACTTGGACATATCATCTAGCAGATGCCATACATTGCTCCAGCTTGTGCCACCTCTGTGGCACATTCACCCTGCACATGGAAGGCTGGCCTTTGCCCTCAGGCCTGGTCTTCTGTGCCCTCCTGAATCCTGAGAGATTCCCAGTGCATCCCTAGGTCTTGACTGGTCCTACAGAAAGTGGAGTGCAAGGTCCCCATTGTCACAGTCACTTACAGAGGTAGACAAAGCTGGCACAAGGCAGAATGGAGATCAGGACATAGGTGGTGGTAACCCATGCTTTGGGTGAAAACTGAAGGGTCTTGGCTCAACCAAAGCATGCAGGAATGTGTAGCCCTTTGCAACATGGAGACCAATGTGGTTCAGAGAGAGGCCGGCTTTTGTGTCATACGGACACAGGAAGAGACTCTTATTGTGTAGGGTGCTGATTCCACAATCATGGCAAGTCACTGACTCTACCTGAACCTCATCACTATCTGCAAATAAGGTCGATCACACATGACTTAAATAATTACCATAGCAATGAAATGAAATAACAGAAGTGGCCATGTAGTAACGTGCCTAGCCTGACACCTGGCATTTAGTGGGCACTTCATTAATGGCCAGGTTTCTTTAGCCATTTTGTGTGGGGCTTATTATTAAGGTCCATTTAGAAACCTCATTTGGTGAGCTCTAACCCTGTATTATGCAAGTGTAGTTGCTAGAAGGTACGCATATGACTCCAAGGGAAAATGTCCTTGCTCTCCAAAGAAATAACAACAGAGTAGGGGAGACAGAATGTCAACGGCCAAAGAGCGACAGCATGTCCTGCCGAAGTTTACACTACACACGGAGAGAATTTTTATCCTGCTTTCTCCAGTGCCTAACCAATACGTGTTATTGGAGAAGTGGGAAGGAGCTTGCTTCCCCAGGGCACTGAGAAGAGGGGCATTCAGCTCATGGAAGGTTTGAAACCTGAGCTGTGTGTAGGGATGCTCTGCAGAACTATCCTCCAAGTCAGCCGGTCCCCATCTTCAGGATTTCTGCTGGGCCTGCTCATGAAAGACCATTAAAGCTGGTCCTATTGACAGTTTCTCTTCCCTCATAGGAGTGGGAGGGGGAGCCATGGGACCTCCATCTGAGGATTCAGACTCCCCTTCCAAACAATGGAACGTGATTCTGGCCTGATTGCACATGGTGTTGGGAGAGGGGCTAGATGGGGAAGAGCGAGAGAAGGGGATTAAGTCTATGCAGCCATGGGTAGCCATCATCCCTGCTGGCTGCAGACCATCTACTGTGGCTACTTTAAGGTCAACTACGCTCCTGCTCATAACCCCTTTATTCTAATAACTAAGCCTAATAAACTCATTGGTTCTCCCTGGGTGAACTTCACTGGAGTCTAGGTTTGTGGCTGGGACCTTAGGAGGAGGGGTAAACATTTATGTCTCTTTCAGGGAAGGAATTTTAGCAGTAGGCCATCTGGAAGCAGCCCTGGGTAGCTACAGGGTAAACGTCAAGCTTTTCTAGCAGTGTCGGGGGTTGGGAACAGTGCAAAGGGAACATGTAAAGACCTATGCCTTGTGCCAATGTTTCTATGAAGGCTTGGCAGGAACTCCATGCTCAGACATGCCTTTAAAGGTTCCACGCTTGCTCCCGAGAGGAGGCAGGGCTAGAGTTGAAGCGGGGAGGTAGCAAAGCTGCTGCGACCGTGGCTTAAGGAAGAGCTCGCTATGGCCTGTCTTGGGTACCAGGCTATCATGGAGTGACTATGAATTCCTTCTTCATGTTGGATGTTTGTTTGTTTTTTTTGTTTTAGCTGACCTGCAATTCCTGAGTTCAAGCAATCTTCCCTCTTCATCTTCCTAAGTAGCCAGGACTACAGTTACATGTCAATGGGCCAGCTTCATGTTGGAATTGGATCGCAGACGACACGAGGTGGTGTCAGCAGGAAAGAATGTTTAGATCATGGAAGAGAGCTTCTCATGGACAGACTAATGTCATGCTCACGGGCTCACAGGTAAGTCCTCGCTGTCATGAGGCTGGATGAGTTACGACTAGATTGCAGTTTTAAAAGTGAGGTCATCCTGCATGTCCCTTCTCCTGCAAGAACTTAATTGCCCTTCTGTCAAACAGATGCAGGGTCACATCCCTGAACGTCCCAGCCTCTGGAATTATAACCCCCCAACATCCTCTCTATTATAAAATGTCAAGTTTTAGAAATTCTGTTACAGCCACAAAAGCTACGACTAATGTCATTCCCATATACCCTTGAATCAGTGTTTTTTTTTTTTTTTTGGTTTTTGTTTGTTTATTTTTCTTTTTCAATACACCTGCAGGTACACTGGGGAATTGTATATAATTGCCTGGGGCAGGGGGTGGGGCAGCAGTAAGTATCTGCTTGCTTTCCCAATTAGTCCAATATTGCCACCAAGGTCAATTAATAGTGCAAATAACTCCCCGGAAGCTTGGCTCTACCACATAGAAAATGGGACAATGACATTTCTTGAGAAAAATGAGATAACGTGTATTGCATGTCTTGATACTGTTATCTGTGACTTCTGGAAAGGTAGAAGAAAAGAGGCCAGAGTCCCATACTCGGTCCCCCTCCCTTTCCTCTGATCGGGTTTACAGTGAGAGGATAGATTGGCTGTGGGTTTGATCTGAGAATGTATTCATGGTAAACTCTTGTCCTAACTGCCAAATGTAACCTGGGTAATGGGGTCTTCTCTTTACAGCTTTATCCCAAGGGTGAGTGTAAGCCTTGGCAACCCTTTGTTGGAACTTCTAAGAGTCAGGCTACCCTCTAATGTCCACTGCTAACTGGACTGGGGAAGTGAATCTTTACAATGCCCAGATGGCCTGGAGCCTGGGCAGGATAAGGTGGTGGGTGTCTGTGTAAGTCCCTTGAGTGGATTAAATGTAACTCCAGAGCTGACTGTATGTCTGCTTAACCACTCTTTGTGTTATAACTGGTGGCAATTTTAAACACTAAGACACCTTCCCAGTCTTGCAACTGTATGAAATTGATTTCATTTTATAAAATGTTTTCCTTAATCTGTTCACATGCCTGCATGTGGGCAAACACATACATATATTTGCATACAATTTTACTTTGGAATGACATACAAAGTAATTTTCAGTTTGGAAGGTTAACATTCTAATATTGACCTCTCTGCCATAGTTTTCATAATTATTGCTTTAATAAGCATAAGTTATTTCCTCCAGATGGTATATTGCTTTCTTTACTTTAGGAACTAAAGGACATTTTTATTTATTTTTTATTATTAGAAAAATTCTACTGTATTGTATATATGATCTTTCTAGGAATGACTGCCTTATGGAAAATCCAGACTAGTCTGGAACTTCTGGGCTCAAGTAATTTTCCTGATCCATACTTGCAAGCAGTTAAGAGCACAAGGGTGTGCCAACAGACCAGCTTCATGTTGGGATGAAATACAGGAAAGCAGTGATGTGTACAATGAGAGCTCTTGGTTACGGTAGATAGAAACACAAGTCCTGGTTCTGTTTATTGAGGGCCCCACTCTGGCTGTGTTGCTTGTCTTCCATCTCGTTATCTCATGATCAGTATCTGTCAGGCATTGCTGCCTAACAAATAAACTCGAAATATAAAATAGCGTGCAATATAAACCTTAATATGTCCTTCTCAGTTTATGAGAAGAACATGAGGGATGGTTCAATGCTAAGAACCCTTGCTACTACTCTTCTAAAGGACATAGGTTTAGTTCCTGGTACCAATACCAAACAGTTTGCAACTGCCTATAACTATATCAGGGGATCTGATGCCCTTTTCTGGCCTCCATGAATATCTGCATGCATGAGGTATACATACATCTCTCTCTCTCTCTCTCTCTCTCTCTCTCTCTCTCTCTCTCACACACACACACACATAAACAATGTTTTTAAAAGATGCATTAAGCACTCCTAAACTGCTAAACCTGGTAGCTTGGCAACACAGTATGCTGCCTCTGCCAAAGATCTTTCAAAAGAACTGTGTTGAATATCGCTAGTCCAGGAAAAGTCATGATCCAAAATCCAAAACAAATTTCCATTGAACATGCATTGCTCTTCATGTCACTGTAATAGAAAAAAACCTGAGAAGTTGGGGGTGCTTCTCGTCGGGATTGGGTGGGGTCCAGCAGATCTGGAGAGAGCTCCGTTTGGTAACTCTTCTTATCAACCTCTATGGGTCAGGAGGGATGCTGCCGTGCCGTTTGTCTTTTTCCCCCGCTTCAGGCTTACAGGAACCTTTTCTGATTGTGATGTGCACTCGGGAAATTGAGTTTAAGCACTGCAAAACTCCAGTCATGTGTATGTTAATATTTCATTGGCCAAGTGTGATGGCTAGTTCTGTGTCAACAATACAAGCTAGAGTTTCCTGAACGGAGGGACCCTCAGTTGAGAAAATGTCTCTATAAGGTCCAGCTGTAAGGCATTTTTCTAAATTAGTAATTGATGGGATTGGGGTGTAGCCTATTGTGAATGGCGCCATCCCTGGACAGGTGGTCTTGGGTTCTATAAGAAAGCAGGCTGAGCAAGCCAGCGGGAGCAAGCCAGCAGGCAGCACTCCTCCACGGCCTCTGCCTTAGCTCCTGCCTCTAGGTTCCTGCCCTCTTTGAGTTTCTGTCCTGACTTCCTTCATTGTGAAAGTGTAAGTCAAATAAACCCTTAAGTCCCCAACCTGCTTTTGGTTCTGGTGTTTTATGACAACCATTGTAACCCATAGACGCTAAAAGCAAGTCACGTGGTCAGGTTTTAAAACTGGGTCAAAGAAATATGTTCTGATGCTTCAGGGCAAAGAGCTCTAGTCATTTGTCGAAAAGAAGGGACACAGACAAGGCTAAAAAGAGGGAATTACTGTGTTCTATCACTATGTGTGAAAGTAGCAACTGCAGACGGGTGATAAGAGCAAAATAATGTAACATTTTAAATAGTTAATGAGTGTTACCTTCAAGAACGGGGGGGGGGGGGGGGGGGGGGGGGGTGTGCTCATTGTTGTATATTTTTATACATTTGGTTCCAAAGCTCCTAAGAGTTCTTGGCATAGAATAAATACCTGAGAGTTAAAAAGTTTTTTTTAAATGAAATATTTTATTAGCCCCATGGATAAACTTCCTAACGTAATCCCTGCCCTTGGTGCCACCCTGACCTTTTTTGTTCCGCTGACACTCTGACTAAAATCCCAATGGACATCCCTCATATTCTATCATATTCCATTATTTCTCCACCCTCTTGTCTATTGAACGAGAGCTGCAAGAGAGATGGGCTATGGCATTCTTTTATTGTAATTTTGGCAGCCACATACAGCAAATGCCATGTTCATAAGAGGAAATAAACTGACACTGATCATGCTGACAAAATGGCTCAGTGGGCAAAGGCAGCTTTGGTTAAGACTTTAGTTCAATCCCTGGCACCCACATGGTGGAAGGAGAGAACCCACAAGTTGTCTGCTGATGTCTATACTCACGCTGTGGCATGTATATGTCCCATCCCCAGCACATTCAAAATAAATAAACGGCCTTCTTGGTTTGTATGTCTTTTTCCCATCCCTAACATTGGTATTATTATTATTGTTTGGGTCTTATAGGTCCCCTAAAAACTCCTGCTTCCTATTTATTTCTTCTCCCCATCCACTCCTCCTCCATCTCCATTGAGAAAGGGGCAGGCTTCCCATGGACTTGAACAAAGCATGGCATGTCAAATTGAGGGGGGACCACTCCTCCTCCTGCATCAAGGCTGGGCAAGGTAATCCAGCATAGGGAACAGGTTCCCAAAATCAAGCTAAGCACTGGAACAGACAGGTCCTGATCTCACTGCCAGGAGCCTCACAAACAGACAAAGCTACACAAGTGCACACACATACAGAGGGCTTAGGTTGGTCCCATGTTCTTTAACTATTTCTTCTGAGTCCATGTACTCCCGTGAGATCAGGTCAGCTGTCTCCGTGGGTTCCCCCATCATGACCTTGACCCCTTGGGCTCATACAATCCCTCCTCCCTTCCTTTAGGAGGACTCCCAGAGCTCTGTCCAGTTCTTGGCTGTTGTTCTCTGCATGTGCTTCTGTCAGTTACTGGATAAAGGCTCTCTGATGACAATTCGGGTAGTCACCAATCTGATTACAGAAGATGTCCAGTTCAGCCATGCTCTCCACTATTGACAGGAGTCTTGACTAAGGTCTCATCCTTGTGAAATCCTGAGAGTTTTCTTGGCACCAGGTTCCCCCCAACCCTGGAATGAATGGCTCCACCCATCAAGATGTCTCTTGTGTTACTCCCTCCCTCTGTCCCACCCCCAGCCTGCTTCCTATGCGCAGCCCAGCCAACCAACTCCCTCAAGTTCCCTGTCCCCAGTTTACTGAGGAGATCTCTTCTATTTTTCCTTTTTAGGAAAATCCATGTACCCCTCTTTGGGCCCTCTTTGTTATCTTGCCTCTCTGGGGCTGTGGATCGTAGGTTGGTTATCCTGTACTTTACTCCTAATACCTACTTATGAGAGAGTACACACCATGTTTGTCTTTCTGGGTCTGGGTTACCTCACTCAAAATGATTTTTTTTCTAGTTCCATCCATTTGACACAATTTCTTTTGCAATATAATATATACAATGTAACAAAATATAAAATGGAACCACAAGAGTGATACACATTTATTTGTAGCTCCTGCTCACACTTCTCAGAGAAGATCTGACAGTACATGATGAGCACAAGAATGGGAACCAAAGGGCCCGTCTTAGAATTCTGTCTATTACGGTCCTAATTTCTCTGAAAAGAAAAAAGTGACTCTTGATCTTTTTTGCTTATGATCCAGATTTCTGTCAGTCACATACTTTGATAGGTCATTAAAAGATAGTTGAAATAACAGTGATCAACAGCACTGAATTTTCTATTTCCATCGTAGTAAACTTGGCTATGTTTCAGAGCAAACTATTGATAAACATCATTTGAAATTTTCCGTTGATTCTTGTTATTGACTGCTTATGCCCCTGAAATGCATGCTGAGGTCCCAACTCCCAATGTGGTGGCATTAGGAAATGAGTCCTCTGGGGGAGGAAATTAGACTTGGATGGGCTCGTAAGGATATAGCCCCTGCGATTGGATTAGTGTTCTCATTAGGAAAAGGAGACACACCCATGTTTTTCCTCTACCAAGAATGTAGCCATCTGCCAGGCAGGAGAAAGTTTCTGCTAAGAAATAAACCTTGGCACTTTGATCTTGGGCTTCTCAGTCTTCAAAACTAAGCAACGAATAGCCATTCTTTCAGCCACGCAGTCAAAGTTCCTTCATTAGAGCAACCTGGCATCATCTTAATTCCAGCGACTTTCTGATTCAGCTATTGCTGTTGTCTGGATTTTGATTTTTTTTTTCCCACTCGGTTCCTTTGTCATCAATGCCATGTCATAGATGTCAGGGAACATAGGGCTACTCAGTTTCTGTCCTCTTCCGCCCCGTTTCTTTTGTAAGGGAGAACAGAAGCACTAGGCGAGCTGGGTGATGGCTTCTCGGAACCAGGCTTTCTTTCACTGATGAAATATTTATGCTGACAGGTTGCCTAGCAATGGTCACCAGAGCTGCCTGCATATACAAGAGGGAAACTCAAGGGGGCATTTCCCTTGGAAACACAGCAAAGAGAAGGCCCAGCTTAATGAACACAGCTCCTGCTTCCTTGATGGAATTCCTCCCAGTTTCAGGCAAAGAAAATGTTTCTTAGGGGGAATGACTATGTCGGCTAGAATAATTTAGCAGCTGGTTTGGGAGTGGCCCAGGAGGGAGACCTTAGGGAGATAAAAGCAGACAGAGTGTTGGAAAGCACTTAGCCCCTGTGTAGCTAAATGTTTTAATGTTGTCACTGTCTGCTGGTGTGCGCCTGATAGCGATGTCCTCCTACCTATTTTCTCCCCTACTGTGCTGTCAAACTGTGGGTCCCCTAAAATCCTCTGGATTTTAAGTCATCAGACTAAATTCAGGAACTATTTTTTCCAGGGGGTGTTGACGTCTTGGTGTTTGGGCACTCTAAAGAGAGGAACTGGAATGCATTGTTTGGGTAGAATTCTGTTACGAAGAGTGTTCAGAGATACCAAGTACCTACCAAGAAGTGATTCTTCTCTTCCTAAATGTTAGCCTCAGACAACTGGAGGCCTAAACTGAAAGGAATCTTTGAACCCTTTGTGACAGAGTCCCCTCTCTCCTCTTCCCCTGCAATTTTTTTAAAATCTTTTTTTGAATGCTGGGGATAGAAGTCAAGGGCTTGAATATCTAGGCAGCTGCCACATCACTAAGCTACATCCCCAGTTCGTTCTCTGCTTTTCTAACCACCAAAGACATTTCTTCTCTCTACAAGGTGGGGAAAGAGGAGATCTCAAACCAGAGTAAATCACCAAGGGGGGATCCCGAGCAGACTATTCTCCATACCTACAAATTGTATTTCAGTAAAATGCAAATATGCCTTCAGAAAAACGTCATGTCTGTATTCAGTTTAAAGAGACTTTTGAAAGGTATTGTCCCCTAAACAATGTACCATGACAGCTATAGACATAGTGTTTACGTTGATGTATTATGAGTAATCAGAGAATATGTAAAGCCTGTAGGAGGTGACTCAGGTTATATGCAAATGCTTTGCTGTCTTGTACAATCCTCTTGAGCACCTGTAGATTCTATATTTGGGAGGAGTGTTCTAAAATCAATCTCTTGAAGCTGGGAACCACCTTGGACAATGATCGGTGGTGTGGCTCACTTTGTGAAAGCACGGTCATCTTAAGGAACTTAACAAGGTTCAACAGCTCAGCCTAGAGATTCAGTTTAGTTGGTCTAGGTTGGGGCTGATAGCACGGCTTCTAATTCATACATGAGGTAAGAGATTGTGACAGGTTTCTCACATTGAGAACTGCTGGGTGGGGATCTTCTATAGAGTGCTCTTAATTCTCGCTCCACCCATAAAACTCTTAAGCACCCGTGGCAAGCAGGCTAGGCTATGGTGCAAGGTGCTGGCCTCCTCTCTGGATGATGCTGAGAGCCTCAGCATCACTCAACACTGAGCAGGAATGACAGCCTGAACTGCTGCTTTCTGTGAGCTGTGACAGACACTCCCGTGGCTGAGGGAGTGCCCTGCAATGGATGTGAGGTCTTTTCCCCAGACCTCAGGGCAGAAGATGATTCCAATGGGATAAATTTCTTGTCACTGGACATGAGTATAAAGCTAGTCCCTTCTACCTTCTCTCATCTGGATGAGGATTCTAAAAATACCTCTATGTACAGTCCTCTTGTCTGGCTTGACAGTTCTGGAGTCTGTTTCCTGTTTTTTTTTTTTTTTTTTTTTTTTTTTAACCAAGTGGGATCCTTCTCAGCTCAAAGATGCATATTTGAGAGATCTGTAGCCTTCCCCAGGTGAGTGGAGAACTGGTAGGAATTGTGTTTACTATGAGAGTGGGTGCTTGTAGAAGGTCCTTTTATTTATGTGTCACTTTCATTGGTTGAATAAAGAAATTGCCTTGGCCTTTTGATAGGGCAAAACTTAGGTAGGCAGAGTAGACAGAACTGAATGCTGGGAAGAAGGGCAGACAGAGAACCGCCATGGAGCTGCCAGAATCAGACATGCTGAATCTTTCCTGGTAATCCACAACCTCATGGTATTATACAAATGAACAGAAATAGGTTAAATCAAGATGTGAGAGTTAGTCAGTAAGAGGCTAGAGAAAATGGCCAGGCAGTGATTTAATTAATACAATTTCTGTGTGGTTATTTCGGGTATAAGCTAGCCAGGTGACCAGGACCAAAAGCAGGCCCTCTCTTCTTCAACAGGTGCTCAGCCAATAGGTGGGCAATATTTGTGACATACACCAGTGATCCTTGCTCTCTTTGCTGTCTGGGCTGTTGCAGAGAGGTACCATCCCTACATTTTAGTTTCTCATCAGATCCGCAGAGAATGTTATGTGTTGTAGCACTGGAAATACTCAGTTAGGCCAAGGGACATATTTATTGGTCTACATCTTTTGAGTCTGTGTTGTGTAGAAGAATGAGACTCATTGCAGGAGGGTTTATACAATACACTATACTCAGTGAATCTGCATACAAAATGGATTGTATGATCTCTTTATACCTACCATATCTACCATCTAACAATCAATACTGCATCTATCTAGTCTCTACCATCTACCAACTGTATTTATCTAGCATTAATCTATCATCTATTTTTGTAATCATTATCGGTTAATAAATGGAAGAAATGTATCAATGTATTGAAATCAACAGCTGTGGGTGCTAGTAGAATTATGAAGAAACTTTAAACTCTTTATATTTTCTGAATTTACCAAACAGCCTTTAATGGTTACTGATATCCCTTGTTCCTCTGGAAAAAAAAATAACAAAAGTGGCTGAAGGAAAGGAGAATATATTTTGGGTTGCATTTCACAGCTACAAATCCATAAGCAGCTCACACTACAATACCAGATTTTGAAAAAGGTTTTGGTGGCTCATATTAAACAGCCTTTAGTTACGGGTGAAAATTCTGGGTGAAAGGTTATTAGAATTTGAAAACTTTTAAATGCCACGTTAACCTCAGCAGGGTAATATAGTTAGTAACTCCTGACAGTGATGGGTCTTCTGCTTTTTAAAGGAGGTGAAAGTGCTTTGAGGTTCAAGGATCAGTTCTGCAAACAACTGGATAAACCCGCGAAAATTTGTTCCAACGTGCACTGGCATTTTCTGAGAAAACATCTCAGATACATGTTACATGCAGGAAACAGCTTCACATGGAGGTGCCCGCAGAGGCATTACCTATGATGGAAAATATGGGCACTTCCCCCCGCATTTCTCTCTGCTTCTATTTCTCTTCCAACATTTGTGTTCTGCATTCCCTTCCCACTTCCTCTATCTTTTCACCTCCCTGGTTTGCTCTTTGTACTTCTTTGCTTTTCTTTCTGTTGTTTTCTTATTCTCTGTGGCTTTTTTCCTCATCTTCCATCCTTGAACAGCTATAGGGTATGTGTGTGTGTGAGAGAGAGGGAACACTGTATATCCCAGGATAGCCTTGGATGTAAAATTTTACATGACCCTGGATATAAAAGTTTATAAAATGGGTTTATAAATCAAACATTTACTGATAATAAATCCTAAGGAAGTTTATTATTAAACAATTCTTTGGCATGCATATGATTTTGCCATCTGTTAAAGACAAAAGCAAATTTGCATAGTAATGAGAAAGATACACTTGTTTATTTTTACATAATTGAATCTTGGCTAAATGTTTGATACTGTAGCACCCACAGCATCTTCAATATTTTCTACATTAATTGATATTTTGATTTTATAAACATAAATGTTGAGAACAAAGCTTTCTATAAATATGTGGTACAAAAAAAACCTGGCAGAAATATGTTTAGGGCCATTTCAGAAATCTTTGGAAATTCTCTTTTAATTTCAACTCAAAATTCACTTAATGATACCTTTGAATGAACTTCAAGTCAGCAACTATTACAGAAAATTATAAAATCAATCATTCTGGTCCAACATCCAAGGATATACTAATCTGATATTTATGTGCCTAGGAATGATGGTAAGAAAATATTGTCTTTGCCACAATGAAGTCATTTTGTTTCTAGAAGAGCAGAAAACTGTTTTAACAGCAAAACCAGACCATCGTCTCACCTCCGCATCAATGTGTTGCTGCCTGTATTGCTTGGCATTGTGTGGCTGTACAAGGTATGCGTGCTCTGAGCTCAGAACCAAGGATGCCATGAAGTTCCGTGATACAGAATGTGTGACTGCTACCACAGACTCCTCGGCTTGGTTACACATTTGGTTTTGAATTTCTTTTTCATCATTGCACACTTAAAAATTTTGCTGTTGTCATATGTTGAAAGATCTCCACATTGAGGTATGTGAGCCCATACAAAGTCATGGCATAACAATTTCGGATACCAGAAGGGGCTAGAGATGGCTCAGTGGTTAAGAGTGGTTGCTGCTCTTGTAGAGAGCAGTTCTCAGCAATCAAGTTAAGAAGCTCACAACCATCTGTAACTCCAGCTCCAGAAAATCTGAGGCCCTCTTCTAGCCTCTGTGGGACTTGTGTGTGAATACACACACACACACACATACAGGAGGGTGCGGGGGAATAAATCTTTTTAAAAAGAACTTGGAAATGGGGCATGCATCAAAACAAATTGGAAATAATTCCTTAATAAAGGCATTTGAAACTGCACACATATTAAACTCACAATTTACAATGAAATTAAACATCGGCCCGTGAAAATGACAACCATAAAAAATTCAGTAAACTGGAAAATGCTAATGTTTCAATAATAAAAGAAAAGCCCAGCAAATAAAACTATATTTATACTGCATACCTTAATACCTATGGAGATTATAAGCAATGTTTATTACTAGAGCTGTGGCCAGAAATAAATGAAACATCACAAGGGAATCATTGGCTGAGTCTGGGGTGCAGTGTCGCCTTCAGCAAATGGTAGCTCTCAGTTACCTATGCGTGTAAAGATACTAATAGTAAGGAGGCTGAAGAAAAGGCTCTCTGATAATTATTTAATTTTCGGTAGAATTATGATGAAATTTCCAGGAGGGATTCCTTTCTGTATTTCTTGAACTTCCCCACAACCTTGAAAGGATCATTTTTTCCTTTTAATGTATAATTAAAACCAAGCAAGACCAACGTTAATTCTGTTAGCCTTCTCCGTCTAACCCGCCAGTGGTGGAGGCGTAGGGAGATTAAGGACGAGGGTCCTCTTGCCTCAGCTGGTCCAGCTGTTGGATTGGGGTGGGGTCTTGACATTTCACACCAGATAGTGATAGTGATGGCCTCAGGTGGTTCTTATAAATAATAAAAGATGAAGCCCTCACAGACCGACTTAAAGTTTTCAAACAGAGCAAGTGTACCTGGTAATACAATTTCAGGATAGATGGGAGAAAGGGACCTCTCTGGACCCACCTTCTTCCCTCCTAAGGGGCTGGGTGCAGAGCAGAGCACTGTGCAGAATTCTCCGTCAGTTCTGGGGCACCGGACATATTTTCTTACTAATGTCTTATTAATCATTCACTAGCAAAGCTCATTCCATCTTCTCCAGTTTTCCCACATCTGATAATGAGCCAAGTGACTGACAAAGGTCTTTAGAGGACAGGGTAAGAATAACAATGGGTGAAAGTAACAATAGAGCTGGGGATCTAATATTCTGAATCAAGGAGATCGATTTTTCTGAGACAATTGCATATATTTATATATAATGAATTTTGATCATTTTCGTACACTTCTCTTATCCTCGCTCATCTCTCCTGAGAAACTCTTTTCCCTTCTAAGGCTTTCTAAGGCTGTTTCAGAAGACACGTCAACTTAGTATTTTGAGGGGTTGTGGGCACAGTCTTCTTATTGCAGCTTTTTTTTAATCACCCAACATCTTTCATCTCCTGCAATCGTTCCTCTTTGCTTGTGTGGGTCCATGACCTGGGAGGCTGATGTTTGGTAAAATGTTCTCTATTTCATCATTTTGATGAGTGTTTTCCATGAAATGATCCCCTCCCACTGGGCAACAGAAACCATCCAGATGAAGGTGGCTTTAAACCTTAGCCTTGGTACAGGTTTTGAACCATGTCATATCTTCATGCTGGAAGCCTTTTGCTGTACTTTGGTCAAAGATGGGGTCTCCATTCATTCCCCCTGTCTGCTCTGGATGTCAAAACAGGCACTGGGGTTGGGATGGCAGGTGGCAAAAGGCATTTGCCATCCACGCATGAACTTCTGTGACCTCCTGGAATGGTTTTCTCTTCCTGGGTATCAGGGATGACCTATCTTGGCTTGGAGCTACCAGCATATGTGGCTTTCTTTGGAACACCGATTAGGGCTCTTGAGCAGAGGTAGTCAGTTTCTCCCTTACCCTTGTGGATTTCCACTGGCATTCCGAGCTAAGGAACTCATTTCCTGCCTTGTTTAATGCAGAACCCCGAGGCAGTTTAACCTTTGATGACTGAGTTAAACTCTCAAATAGGCTGGATAATCATTAGGATTTAAATTAAGGATTAAACACTCCACGAGTTTCCCAGTGTGAACACACTCAGTGCTGGCGCTTAGGCGTCTGCGGCTGTCACTGGCGGCAGTGACTATGAACTCAGAGTCTCACAGCTTGGGCTGTGAACACAGATTCAGTTGTTGAACCTGTAATGCAAAATCCTTGCTCCCCTTATTATAAAATCCAGGCACTTCCGCAATACTCGCATGCCAATTAGCCCAAAGCAGGGTTGGTAAGGATTTGGAAAATCCAATCTCTGCATTGAATGCATCCAAGCTTGTTCTGCCATTCCTACATGTACCATGATTCTGAGCTTAGTTACACGTCCAACTATCTGTGGGACCTTGGGCCAGCCACTCAGCTTTCCTGGGCCATCAAAGACGAGACAGATCAGAGGAGGGGACTTCACAGTCTTTATTTCTCCCTTGTGTATGCTCCTATGACATCACTGATGTCCCCATATACCTCCTCATTTCATAAGATACTCAAAATGTTGACAGACCTAGTTTGTTGAATCTCAGCCACATGAACAAGCAGTTTGGGGGGAAAATCAGTCATAATCTCTGGTCACTTGAAAGACATTAATTTTATAATATTAAATACATCTTTGAGAAAAGGAAGTTTGGATTGAGAAAGTTTGATTAATATAACATAGTATACCACTCTCTTAAAGATGTCCGGTGGACACTTAGTGATATGCGCGGTCCTGCTCAGCTTAGTTTAACCAGCAAATCCGTCTTCCAAACTGACTAAACACTGGTCTTGATGGTTGTCTCAAGATGACTTTGCCACTTCACTGCCCACTGTCTCTCTGCCTTCAGCAGAGGGCATTTAAGAGCCATCTTGGATATGACTCATTGTTGATTAGACTAGAAAGTGGTACTTCACCCAGACTATGCTGATCCACTCAAGCGGTGTATCTTTGGCCTTTGACTCCCATGTTGACTGAAACAGCAAAGAATTATCAGGCTGTGTTGGAAACAAGACCAACAGGTGAATGAAGAGGGGTAGTGGAAAGTATCTCTATGGTCACCCTGATATAATTTGTTCTTTGGGTTAGCCGCCCATTCCTGAGTGGTGTGTGTGTGTGATGTGTATACACATGTGCATGTGTGTTTACCTGTGTATGGGCACACATATGTGCTTATAAATGCATGCAGAGGCCCAGAGGTCGATGCTGGGAATCCTCTTCTATTGCCTTCTGACGCTGAGATTATAGGTGGGCTGCTATGTCCACCTGGCATTTCTGTGCACTCTGGGGATCCAAACTCTGATTTTCAACCTTGTGTAGCAATCACTTTAACCACTGCGCCTTGTCCCCAGCCCTCCTGGGACACCTCTTCAGCCTTATAGTAAATTCTTCTTTTCTGCTTTTACTGCCACGAGTGGTTTCTGTAACTCGCAATGGAAAAAAAAAATCTAATTTACTTTTTATTTTTTTAAGGAATTGCTAATAGCATTTCCTTGAATCTGCAAAGTAGTACATGATGATTTCTTTCAGAGCACCTTGGCAGCAAGTGTAGGCTGAGCCAGGAAGACCTCTAACAGTAAAAGCAGGGGCATAGCAGTCTGGGCATTTAGCCTGCTGGTTTGTTGGAAAGCAGGTGGTGTCGTAGTCTAGTTTCATTCCTGCTGCTGTAGTAAAATGCCCTGTCAAGAAGTGAATTAGGGGATTGAGTGGCTTATTTCAGCTAACAGTTCTACGTTTAGCCTATCATTTGGGGAAATCAAAGCAGGGCCTCCAAACACACACAGGCAAGAAGAGAGCAAATACATGCAGTATGCTCACTTGTTTGCTTGCGTTCAGCTGCATTTATTCAGGTTATATAGTTTGAGACCCTTTGCCTAGGGAATGGTGCTGCCCACAGTGGGCAGGGTACTCCTGAAGACGAACTCCTCCTAGTGCTGCCACTCCAACCCAGTGCAGAAAATCTCTCGTTAAAACTCTTCCCAGGTGATGCTGGTGGAGTTGACATTGCTAACCATCGCAGGTAGTGTTGGTAAACTTCCAATTGCTATAACCAACATTACATATATTGAATTTAAAAAACAACAACAACAAAGGTTCACTTCAGCTCATAGTTTAGAAGTCCTTGTTATTTTGAGTCCGTGATGATGTAAAATCTACCTATATCACAAGCCAGGAAGCAAAAAGAAGAGGGCCGAGTTCTCAACTCTACTGGTACCTTCTACCAGGTCCCACTTCCCAATGGTTTCCATCTCTTCTCAATACCTTGGGTTCCTTGCCTTTATCTCCTCTATCTCTCTGCCTACCCAACATCAGGACCCAAATCATAGCTGGTGGTTTGGGTTCAAGTCATGTCTGAGGGCAAGTACCCTAACAAACACATAGCTCTAGCAGAATCAGGGAAGCAATATTTGGATGTATATTCTCCTGAAGAATGGCAGGCGCTCAAAAAAGTATTGGTTATGTTTTTAAATTTTATGATATAATATCTTGCAGTGGTCTTATTGACCAGGGAGCAATTTCCCTTCCCAGGGTTCACTAACACCTAGAAATAATAAACAATTTGACTGTTAGCAAGTCTTTCATATACAAACCAAGCAAATTATGGCCCCAATCTCCACCGTCTCTTTCAGCTTTCTTCCATGTGTAAAGTCAGTTTTTGCCCAAGCTTACTTGAACCTAGGCCAGACACCAGGTAACTGGAGACAGTCTAGACTTCCCAAATCTTCTGAGATTTATTCAAGCCAGTCTTGGTGCTCACTGGAGCCTATCTTTTCTTTTTGAAGTCCAAGACAGACATGGTGCTAAAGAAAGAGCTGAGAGTTCTACATCTAGAAACATAGACAGCAAGAAGAGAACTATGAACTGGGCATAGCTTGAGCATAGGTGACCTCAGAGCCTGCCCCCACAGTGATACACTTCGTCCAACAAGGCCACACCTCATAATAGTGCCCCTCCCTTTGTGAGCCATTTCCTTTCAAACAACCACAGCTCATTTGTCTTTATCATTGTTATTATTGTGGTGGCTTAAATAGGGATAGCCCCTATAGGCTCATATATTTGAATGCTTGGTCCATAGTTGGGAAGGAATCTTTGGGAAGGATTGGGACAAGCAGTTCTCAACCTATGGGTCACAGCCCTTTCGGGGGTTGAATGACCTTTTCACAGATGTCACATATCAGGTATCCTGCATATCATATATTTACATTATGAATCACAGCAGCAGAAAAATTTTGGTTATGAAGTAGCAACTAAATAATTTTATGGTTGGGGGTCACCACAATATGAACAACTGTATTAAAGGGTCACAGCATGAGGAAGGTTGAGAACTACTGAACTAGAAGGTGTGGTCTTTTTGAAGGAGGTGTGTTATTGTTTTTGTTGTTTTGTTTTTTAAGTTTCAGAAGCCCAGCCATTCCCAGTTAGCTCTCTCAACTTCCTCTCTGCCTTGTAGTTGTGGATGAGATGCAAGCTCTCAGCTACTTCTCCAGGGCCATGCCTGCTGCCATGCTCTCTGCCATGATAGTCATGGTCTCTAACCTTCTGGACATGTAAACAAGCACCATATCATTTTTTTCTTCTATAAGTTGCCTTGGTCATGGTATTTCTTCACCACAATAGAAAAGTAACGAGGACAATTATCATTGTGTGTATCTCTCTACGTGTGGTACTGGCAAATAAACACAGGGCATGAGCACAGAGGTGAGCTTTCTGCCACGCAACCTTCAGCTATAAGATTTTTACCTGCGATGTTTTGTGCTTCTTCTATAATGCTCCTGGAATGAGTCTATCCTTTCCTGATAATGATTCAAAAATGCTGTTCAAAGATCCCCATCATTTTAGGGCTGGGAATAGTTTCAGCTGTTTTCACTTCTTATTTTGACAAATATCTACTTCTAGAATGGCGTCAGATATCTTGATCTTCTCAATCCAGCCTCATCACTTTTAGAAACTCTTCATAATTTTGATTTCATCATTTCTCATCATTGTATTAGGAGTATTTCTTTAGTGTTTTCTCCTGGTTTGTTTGTCTTCTTATCAAATGTATCTGATTTGCTTCCTATATCTGTGTTGAGCTTTTAATTTCAGTGAGTTAAGCTTTCCATTTCTAAAATATGTCTCAATTCTCACTTAAATTGTCTTTAGAAAGAAAATAAAATACTTTTTTAATTTTTAACACTTTATTATTATACATTTTTGTTTGTTTTTTGTTTTGTTTTGTTGCTTGAGACAGTGTTTCTCTGTGTAACCACCCTGGCTATCCTAGAATTTGCTCTGGAGGCCAAGCTGGGCTTCAAACTCACAGAGATCTGCCTGCCTCTGCCTCCCAAGAGCTGGGATTAAAAGCATATGCCACCACTGCCTGGTTAAAATACTTTTAAAAGAATTCTAACCTAAGGCCAGGGACATGGCTCAGTGGGTGAAGGTTATTGTTGCCAGGGCTGATGACCCAAGTTTGATCCTAGGACCCACGTGATAGGAGCAAGTTGATCCTGCTAATGACCATCAGCCCTCCACATGTGCGCTGTGGTACACGCACCCAAATAAAAAATAATAGTGTATAATAGATTCAAAAGCCAATTGTGACCTAGGGACTGAGAAGATCACTTAGTTGGTATAGTGCCTACTTTGCAAGCTTGAGAACCCGAGTTTGATTTGGGATATTTGTATTATTAGAGCAGGTAAAGTGGAGACAGGGGGATGCCCACAGTTCATTAGCCAGCAAGTCTAACCAGTCAGTCAGCTCTGGGTTCAATGAGAAACCCTCTCTCAGAAAAGAGCATGGTCCAGAAAGACACCCAATGATGCATGTACACACTGTCTTGACTTAGTCTACAGCTTCTGTGACTTCCTCCTCTGTAATTCTCGGCAGTTTTCACAAATTCAGCTGCAGGTCTCTATTTGATTCATTTATCTTTTTGTTTTATTTTTTCCCATTGGGTTTTTGATAACCAGTCAGGGTAGTTGCATGCTGGGTTGAGGAAGTGACCCTGTGACAGGGTTTTGGTTTTGCACTTTGAGAGAGCTAGTTTTCTTGGTTATGGAGTAATGATGTATTCTCTTTTCCAGTTGGGAGTTTTCCAGTGAGTGGCCTAACTTTGGACTTTGCATGCAGAGATTCTGAGATCATACTTTCTGAAGGTTGCTTCCCTGGTCCCTCCACACACACCACCAGTCTCCTATAAGAGCAGTGAGCATGCTCTTTCCCCAGGCATGGGCAATTGTATTGTCTTGGTTTCGAGGACGGAGTAGCTTTCTGTGGCTCCGGGTTTTATGAAGGACTAAAATTGTGTCTATGTAGATAGACAGCATAACTGTCTCCACAAACTGACGTGACAGTCGGCGGATATGAGGCCTCTGGTCAGGAGGAATTGGGGAAAGAGTTTTTATTCCAGCTCTGCTGTACTGTGGTAGGCGAAACAGCTGAGTGTCTTACCCTTCATTGCTTCTAGGAGAGTGAGTCTCAAATGTTCTCACCAGGGAGCAGGCAGGGCCTTTGTGGGAAGTTTCTTGACTCCTCCCTGTGATGCCACATTTTGATGTTAAGCCTCTGATCTCTGTAATTAGCTACCCACAAGAGCCACAGACAATGAACTTCCCTTTACTTTAGATGCTTGACTCTGAGTTCCTAGGTTTCCCTTTTCTTTCTTCGTCCCCAAAGCTCAGTTGCCTGACTTTTGAATGCCCCTTTTCCCGAGAGTACTCTTGGTCCTGTGTCTCTGCATCCCTACCCTTAGCCATCTCCCGCGCATTGCGTCTAGCGTTTAAATAAGATGTAAGAGCCGTCTTGATTCTGTTGTCTCCATATGCTTCCCATCTTCTGTGGGAGCTTAAACAGTCTTTGAAATGTAACCGTTGTTGAAACAAAACATTTTTATAATCATGTTATTACGTTGTTTGTGACAAACCTAAAAAGAAAAGCATCTGTGAGCTTTCTTCTTAGGGTAGAAGGAAAAGTGAGGCTGTGAGTGTGGTGTAGAATAAGATGCGGTGTCAGCCTTAGCCAGGTGCCGATTTGAAACATAAGCACAAACGGAATGGCCCCTTTACCCTGCAGACCACTGTTAAATGGAGCTGGCACAAGTGGACCCTAAAGAATGAGCTTGAGGCACTGTGAATTTTGAGCCAGCCTGGGCTATATAGTAAATTCCAGAACAGCCTAGACTACAGAGTGAGAGCTTGTCTCTAACTAACTAACTAACTATCTAATAACTAACAACTAACAAAGCAAGCCTGGGAATGTTATTTGGTGGTGAAAAGACTTGGTGTGCAATCATAATATCTGAACTCAGATCCCCAGCACCCACACCAAAGTCTCACATTACATATTAGCTATCCACAAGAGCCACAGACAATGAACTTCCCTTTACTTTAGATGCTTGACTCTGAGTTCCTAGGTTTCCCTTTTCTTTCTTCGTCCCCAAAGCTCAGTTGCCTGACTTTTGAATGCCCCTTTTCCCGAGAGTGCAGGGAGCTAGTACTGGGTAGTTTTGTGTGTCAACTTGATACAAGCTAGAGTCATCAGAGAGGAAGGAGCCTCAAGTTGAAAAATGCTCCTTGAGATCCAACTGTAAGGCATTTTCTCGATTAGTGATCAATGGGGGAGGGCCTAGCCCACGTTGGGTGCTGCCACCCCTGGGCTCCTGGTCCTAGGTTCTATAAGAAGGTAGGCTGATCAAGCAATGGAAAACAAGCCAGCAAACAATGGAAAACAAGCCAGTAAGCAGCATTGCTCCATGCCCTCTGCATCAGCTCCTGCCTCCAGGTTTATACCCTGTTTGAATTCCTGTCTTGACTTCCTTCAGTGATGAAGAGCAATGCTCAAGTATAAGCCAAATAAACCATTTTCTCCCCAACTTACTCTTTGGCCATGGTGTTTTGTCACAGCAGTAGAAACCCTGACTAAGACAGCCATGAACCACAAAGCCCAGGTCCAGTGAAAGACTGTATCTCCGAGGAATAAAGCAGAGCATGCTAGAGCAGGAGATCCAACAACATCCTCTGACTGCTGCACATGTGCCTGGGTGGACACATCTGTGCATACATATACATACATGCACACATGCCACACTGTTGGTAGCTATTTCCCCAGAAATAAAACCATTAATCTTGGAGGAACTCTCATTAAGACACAGGTGGCAAACAATTCAAAGGCTTCAGGAAGTCCCTGAAACTGACCAGAATCAGTAGGCCCTTCCCCTCCCAAACATATACAAGCAGAACCTGATGAGAGACACTCTCAGATAAGCTGAACTGTCTAGAAGAGGGTTAGATCAGATGGGCTCCCTGAACAAAGTAGAGATCAATACAATTGCATGGAAGCTCAAACCAACTGAGCTATCTGGAAAGAACACTCTCCAACCTGCTGAACTACTTCTAGGGTTCTTAGTGAACGCCAGGTTTCAGGTCTCATGAACTGTCAACCATGCTGGGTTGAAGATTTGGTGATGCTACTGTCTTTAAGTAATTTCTGGTCTCATAAATAACCTCTGACCCATATTCACGTAATTAACCCTCTCAAAAGAAAATCTTCATTGGCTTACCAAGTTGTTCTGTTGCTGGGGTGAGTAGATATTTGTTCATGTCCTTTAGAAATAGCATCACACCACACACACACACACACACACTGACTGAACCAACAAACAAATTGAGAATTCTCTGAGATTTTCTATTCTTGCCTGTACAATAAGAGTAATACTGCTACCATCATTCAGTTGGAAGCAGCTTGGAAGCAATCTGCTAAGTCCCTGCACCCACAATAAAAATGCTGTTGGATGTTCTAGAAAAGGAAAGACTGTATTTGGTCAGCGAGGACCATAAGAGATTCTGTGGTTTAGCTTTTATTATGACCCCTTTATGAATGTCTAATCATCGCATCCTTGTGTGCCCTCTGTGCATTTTCTATTGTCTGCATCACTTAGCTAAAGCTAAGAAGGCTGTCAGAATGGAATGTAGCCCTTGTGGCCCCGAGAACGGTGCTTTTATCTCCTGCCCCTCAGGATGCCCTTTCCAAAGACTCACCCCACAATCAGCTTGTTTTCTTGTCACCATTTCACTTTAGCTGGTGGCACCTTCCTTGCTACTGCTGTCATCTCTAGCGTGGCCTCCGCATCCTTCCAGTGCTTTGTAAAGGTCAATTTGGAATTAAGCTCTCCCCCTCCCTTACTTGCTCGTGCGGCTACATTGTTTCTGCAGCATGAGGCTCTCACTGAGATAGTGTTTGCCTTTCAGCAGCTTATCTTTTTATTACTTTGGGTTTTTTTTAATCGTTTTAGATCTACATATGATTTAGGAGATTTTTATGAGTGGACTTCATTTTGGTTTGACCTTTGGCATGTAGACACTTTCTTTCATCTTTCAAACAATCCGACTCCACTGGGTGGTGGTGGCGCACACCTTTAATTCCAGCATTTGTGAGGCATAGGCAGGCGGATCTCAGTGAGTTCGAGGCCAGCCTGGTCTACAAAGCAAGTTCCAGGACAGCCAGGACTGTTCCACAGAGAAACCCTGACTCAAAAAAACAAAAAACAAAAAAAAAAAAAAAAGCAATCCAGTTCCTTCTTTGTTGACTGCTTATCCTGTGTCCAAGGCTCTATTGGGTACAACAAAATAGAAGTTTCAATCTTCGACTCTCAAAAGTGTATAGTTTATTTAGGTGTGGTATAAAATAATGTGTAACCAAGTTGGAAGTTCTGTGCCTCAGACCTTTAAGTCTATGTGAACCTGGAGAGGAAAGATGTTCCTGTGGCCTGGAGTTACCTTTGGAGCTTCATGGGTCTCAATCTCTTTCATGGTCCATGACAGAAAGGAAAGACTGGAATGGGCAGGAGGGTGTCACAGAATGGGGGGAGCACGAGTCACCTCAGTATGGTGACCCCATGGGTCACAGAGGAAACTTGCTGTTACAGAACAAAATTTATGTTTGCTGGCCAACACGAGCCACTTAAGAAGGACTGTATTAGGGTGGGAATTACAGGAGATATCATAGAAAGACACAAATTGGAAAGGAAATTAGTGTGTGCCGGTGTGAATGACTTCTAGTCTCCCAGGTCTTCCACCAGCAACAAACCACGTATATTTCAGGCACATGCCAGCCATTCTGGTTTGAGCAGTGCCTATTGGAAAGAGCTCTCCATCCCAAATGTTCATCTACAAATGCCAAGGGCTGGGTATGGTTGCTGTATGTTCCCAAAGGGTTCATACTTTCAAATTGAGTCCACATTAACAGCTATGCCGAAGCTGACAAGCTAACAATAGTATTCAGAGGTGGGGGCTGTGGGAGGGGATTAAGTTGGATTGCTCCTGAAATTGAATAGTGGTGACCTTATGAGAAGGAGAGACACCAGAGGATACATTGCATGAACTTCCTGTCTCTTGGCACATGATGCCTTATCGGGACTTTGATAGCAAAAAGGCTATCAAGAGATGTGGGCTTGACTTAAGAAACCTCTTCACCAGGTTACTCTGCTTCAGGCCTTTCAATGTAGCAATTTGATACTAACAGATACAACACCTTCCATGGAGAGTCACACCATTTTTGTCAACCTGTCTGGCCGTACCTGCTAACCATACCCAGTAATGACAGACAACTGCCCTGTGAGGGCCTCCTGTTCTTCAGCCTCCACCTGCTTATCAGGACAGAGTTACTTGTTCCTTAGATTATTTCTTGCCTCTTTTTCTGTGTTCACTGTCTGAATGCCTTCTCTCCCTTCTGCTCGTGGAAGTCAGGTTTGAGTATTATTATTTTCCACCTGAACTGTTAGCAGTTCTTTTATCAAACCAGGAAAGGTTCCCATCTTTCTCTGTGAAGATAATCTCCATATGTCTTCATGATGGGCACGTGTGTCAGCACAGGTAGGGTTGGGCTTGGGCTGACATGAATCAGGGATCTCTTACCATGGGACTGAATTTGACTTGCTGGATTTTGCTAAACTGCTGTAATAGCTGCAGCAAGAAGTAATGTGTCTGAGACCAAGACGCCGTGGGATGTAAGGCTGCTGCTCTAAGGGCTTGCCATGAACTCCTTTGGGCTTCTTTCATTATCTTGTTTTACAAGCTCTTTTTTTGAAATCAGGAAATGATGGGCTGGGATGAAATGGAGCTGGGGGACATAGGAAAAGGGCTGTCCCATGTTGTATTTGAGTGGTCCTTGTGGTAAGATACAAATTATCCATCCACATGCTCCGGGAATTTGTGAATTTGACCTGATGTTGCCCTGGTAACCAGAGAATGGCCTAACAACACTAGGAAAGCACCGGAAAGATAAATCTGTGGAAAAACCAACCTATTAATGAATTAACAACAGGAATAATGAGGATGATGATGATGATGATGGATGGATGGATTTTCAGACCCTTTTACCTTTGTTCTGCATCTGCAGCCTTACCTCCTTTGTTTGGCTCTGGCCGCTGTGGCAACATAAATGTCAGAGGCAGCAGCTACCTTGTCTTGCTATTGTCTAAATCCAGACATGAACTGATTCCTTAACACTTACTTGACTACAGTCAAGAAAAGAGCAGAGAAAGCAATGGTGTCATGTGCAAAAATGAACCCAATAATCAGTCCAAGGGACCATTTCTTAGAATCCCCCAAGGCCTCCCAACTGGGCAGAAATTGCTTGGACTGAGCTGGGTTGATAGATCAGGAGGTTAGTACTTACCTACTTGAGTTTGAATTCCCAGAATCCATGTAAAAACTAGATGCCGTGCCTGTGTCAGTGATGCCAACACTCCTGCAGGTAGACGGGAAGTGGAGATAGGCGAATCCTTGGTTTGTGAGACAGCTAGCCTGGCATTCACAATGGAAAATCACAAGATCCTGAAGTCCTGTCACACCCATGGTGGAAGGGGATGACCAAAACCCTCAGCTGTCTCTTGATTTCCACATGTACACAGTGAACAGGTGCCTCCTTCCACTCAAACACGTGAAGTTACACACCAAGAGTAAAATTAAATTCACAAAACTTTTAAAATGACTTAGGGCTGGTAAGATAGTCTCATGGGTGAAGGCACTTGCTGCCAAACCTGACAACCTGATCCCCAGAACTTCCATGGTGGAAGGAGCGAACTGACCCCCACAAATTGTTCTCAGATTATCACACACACACACACACCGTAGCATGCAGATCCATGGTCCCCCTCCACCCACAATAAGTAAATAAGTAAGTAAATGTAAATGTTTTAAGATTGCTTGTACCTGTGGGAACCACACCATCCCGGCACTGCCTGTGGGTTTCCAGTCATCCATGTGCTCTGGGCCAGATGCTTGACCATTAATCTGAGTGTAGGAGTTCTACCAAAATGGTGTGCTCAAGGGGCCTCAGAAATGCTGTCTGTTTTCCTGGGATCTTAGCTACATACGGCGAGTGACAAATCTCAGGGACAGCAATTTGCCTTTTGATTGAAAGTAAAATTCTCCCTTTTATATAAGAGATGTTTTTGACAGTCGCTTTTGCTGGTAGCGAATCCCTGTGAGAGAAAATAAGCCCACCAGGTCTGAAGGGGAGAGAAAATGTTGAATAATAAGATCTGAACCTAATTCTTTAGAAGCGGAGCAAGAATGAGGAGAGATGACCTACTTATTTATTTATTTATTTATTTATTTTAAATCGCTGTGGGTTTCTGTTTTGCTTCTGTTTGGCTTCACTCTGAATAGAGACAACTCTGGGTTCGTTAACAGGCATGGGGGTGAGCAGATTTTCATTTGTGGCTTTTGTGTATCTCGGGTAGAGCCTACCTGATTTCAGAAAGGGCCACGGACCTGACTTCTTCCCAACTAAATTGGCCTCTCTTCCACTCCTGGGCTCTGACTATAGGCCAAGGCTGGCTGGTGTGTGGGTGAGGTTTGAAAGCTCTCTTTAGATAATGTAGTGTTGTTCAGGAGAAAAACCTGTTGCAATCTGTTTATATCAGAGAAATATTAAGAACGATATTGTTCTAAAGCACAACTGGTTCGTCGTGCCCTAGTTTCCTTTCCGTTACAGTAAGAAAATATCCAGACAAAAAGAAACTAAGGGAAGAAAGGGGGTGTTGGGCTTCCAATCCCAGGTCACAGTCCACCCTTGAGAGAAGCCAATGATTGAACTCAAGCAGCTAGTCATATCACACACAGAGTCAAGAGCACAGAGAAATGAACGCTGCCACGCTGCCTGCTTGCTTACTGTTTACTCTGCCAGCTCTCATCACTCTGACAGAGTTTAGGTCTTAGCCCATGAAATGGTGGGACCTACATTCAGTGTGGGTCCTCCACCTCAGTAAGCAATCTATACAATCCCCTGATCTAGATAATTCTTCATTAAGATTCTCTTCCTACTAGTAGCTGTGGGGGTGTTGCGTGAGAGGAGCTGGAGCAAAGGGAGGGAGAGGAAAAGTCATATAATTTACTCTAAGTTTTTTAGATTGTAAATGATTTTTTTAAAGACTCTCTTCCCAAGTGATCCTAGGATTTGTCAAGTTGACACTTGACACTAACCAGTCCAGAGGGTTTGAAGAAGGCTGGCATGCCCAGGTCCATATGCTTCCTTACTATGTGGAATGAGAATGGATGGGTCTGTCTACATATGGTCCTTTATGTCATCATGTTTTGAATTTGCAAAGCATGATGCTTAGAAGGTAATGGGCTGCAAATGCATTTGGGATATTGTTGGCTTCTGTTGGTCAGGGTGCAGCCCTAGAGGGAGCAGATGAGCCACTGCAGGAGAACTGTCCTTAAAGAGACACACCTCTGGGGAAGTCAGTGAAGGGATTTCTAGAGAGGTTTAACTCAGGATCAAAGAACCTCCTTGAAGGTGGCTGATACCACCCAATGGGCTGGGGTCCCAGGCTGTATAAGATGGTATAAGAGAGAAAGCCAGCTGAGGACTATCATTGGATCTGATGTGGAAAAAAAAAAGAGCAATCCGACAGACCTTTCAGAACAGGAGGTTGCATGCCAAAGAGGCCAGAACAAACCAGAAGGAGCCTAAATGCCTGGTCATTATGGAGCCTGTAGACAAACTCTGAGCTGCCTACTTCTGAAAATTTCACGTCTCAGAAATATGTGTGCTTAAGAAACCTTTCAAACATATATACTAATTGTGAAATAATTGCACAGCAAGCACCCACCACCCAGTTTCTACAGCTAACACCTCTATGCTTGTTCCAAACATATCAGCCCATCCACCCATCCACCCCTCTATCGCCCAGGCACCTGTATCATTTTTGGTGCAT
This sequence comes from Neodon shergylaensis, assembly GCA_025134845.1. Lineage (NCBI taxonomy): Eukaryota > Metazoa > Chordata > Mammalia > Rodentia > Cricetidae > Neodon > Neodon shergylaensis. The sequence continues at coordinate 5,893,130 of JABTXL010000003.1, read as the reverse complement.
CTCAAATGTACATCAGCAGTTCCACTCCTAAACACATGAGCACGTATAACCAATTTCTAGAACTTAGCATGTTTAAAGCTTTTCTTCCTCTTCTTCTGAGATAGCTTCAGTAGACTGTTTCAGTTTTACTGTGATATTTGATGAGATCTGAAGACACCTATACCCATCAATGCCATCAGTATTGATAAGAATACTGTCACCCCCTCAAGGATGTCTTTACCTCTGTCCCTTCCCCAGAAGAAACCGTTGTTCTGATCCATCTTCCTTTTTGAACCATGCGCTGGTTGTCTGTGCTCTGGAACTTCAGATAAATGGGACCGCGGGGCAAACACTCTTTTGTGTTAGGGCTTCTTTCATTCACAAAAGTATTTTACGATTAAGTCATGTTGTCACATTTATCAGCAGCCCGTGGTTTTCTCCTGTAAGCAGTATTGTGTTTGCGTGACTATGTGACAGTTTGTTTATCCATGCTGCTGTTGATGGACACCCGGTCTGTTTCCAGTCTCTGCCTGTTATAAATAAACCCATACGTACAGCATTGTACAGTTAGTTTTAGAGGTATTTGTTGTCATTGTCTCTTGTGGAATCGCTAGGCTTTCCAGTGAAATAGAATGAATGGGTGTGAGTGAGTGTATGTGTGTATGTGTGTGTGTCCATCTGTGTGTGTATGTGTGTGTGTCCATCTACATAGATTTATTCTAAGGAAACTTAGAATAAACGTGCTGTTGGCAAATTCAGATCTTCTGAGTATAGGCAAAGCATGTCGTAGCTCAAGTCCAAAGGCAGTCTGGAGGCCTGCTCCCCGCTCCTTCTCCTTCACAGACCACCAGTCTTTCCTCTTAATGCCTTCCAGGCTGGATAGGCTTACCCATTTGTCAACTGATTGAAAGTTAGTCTCATCTAAAGACATCTGTTCACAGCAATACCTATATTAGCACTTAACCCAAATCTGGGTACCATGACACAGCCAAATATAGGCACAGAAACATCACTGTCATAAAAATAAACATGCAAAATCTTATGAGAGACCATCCCATTTCCCACAAAGTATTTGTACTATTTTACATTCTTACCAGATTTTAGATTCTCCTTGTTCAATGTTTTCGGCATTTGGCTACTTTTAGCCTTAGCCAAAGTGTGCTGTGAAGTGGAATCTCACTGAGGTCTCAATTTTTATTTCCCTCATAGTTAATGATGCTGACGATCATTTTACATATTCATTGGTTAAATGTGTGTGTGCTATGTATATCTTCACTTGCTTCTTCCATTTATTCATTTGGTTACATGGATGTTTTATTGAGTTTATATGGAATTATTGAGTTGTCAGATATTTATTTATTTTTAAGAATACTAACATTAAGTTTATTTCTAATTAACTTTATTTTTAAACAATCTTTTCTCATTTTACATGCCTATCCCAGTTCCCACTCTCTCCCCTCTTCCTGCTCCTCCCCACATCCCCCCTACCCTAGTGTTCAAACCGTTCCTCAGAGAGGGTAAGGCTTCCCAAGTGGAGTCAACAAAGTCTGACACATGACTTTGAGGCAGGACTGAGATCCTCCCCCCTATAGCTAGGCTGAGCAAGGCATCCCTCCAAAAACAAAGGGTTCCAAAATGCCAGTTCAAGCACTAGGGATAAATTCTGGTCCCACTGTCAGTGGCTCCACAACTGTCCCTCACATTCAGCTGGCCTAGTTTAGTCCTAGGCAGGTTCCTAGTTTGATCCCTGTTTTCAGTCCAGAGTCAGTGAGCTCTCACTAGCTCAGGGCAGCTGTGTCTGTGGGTATCACCATCTTGGTCTTGATCCCTTTGCTCATATTATCACTCCTCCTTCTCTTGTACTGGTCTCTGGAAGCTCAGTCCGTTGCTAGCTGTGAATCTCTGCATCTGCTTCCATCAGTTGCTGAATGAAGGTTCTGTGATGACAATTAGGGCAGTCATCAATCTGATTACAGGGGAAGGCCAGTTTAGGCACCCCCTCCACTATTGCTTAGGGTCTTTTTTGGGGTCATTCTTGTGGATTCTTAGGAATTTCCCTAGTGCCAGGTTTCTCGCTAGCCTCATAATGGCTCCCTCAATCAAAATATCTCTTTCCTTTCTCTCCCTCTCTGTTCTTCCCATCTCAATCATCTCGTTCCCTCATGTTCTCCTTCTCTTTCCTCTTTCCTCTCCCCTTTCCACCCCCTTCTCCTCTCTCCCATTTTTCTCAGAAGATCTTGTCTAATTCTCCTTTCCTGGAGAATCTATGTATGTCTCTCTAAGGGTTCTTCTTGTTACCTAGCTCCTCTGAGGTCATGGACTACATAGGCTGGTTATCCTTTGTTTTATGTCTAATATCCACTTATGAGTGAGTGCATACCATGTTTTTCTTTCTGAGTGTGGGTTACCCCACTCAGGGTGGTTTTTTTTTAGTTCCATCCATTTGCATGGAAATTTCAAGATGTCATTGTTTCTTACTGCTGAGTTGTACTCCATTGTGTAAATGTATCACATTTTATTAATCCATTCTTCAGTTGAGGGGTATCTAGGTTGTTTCCAGGTTCTGGCTATTACAAATAATGCTGTTATGAACATAGTTGAGCAAATGTTCTTTTGGTATGAGTGTGTATCCTTTGGGTATATGCCCAAGAGTGGTATTGCTGAGTCTTGAGGTAGATAGATTCCCAATGTTCTGAGAAACTGCCATACTGATTTCTAAAGTGGCTGTCACAAGTTTGCACTCCCATCAGCAATGGAGGACAGTTCCCCTTATTTGGCACCCTCTCCAGCATGAGCTATCATCAGTATTTTTTATCTTAGCCTTTCTGACAGGTGAAAGATGATATCTCAGAGTTGTTTTTATTTGCATTTCCCTGATGGCTAAGAATGTTGAGCAATTCCTTTTGGCTATTTGCAATTCTTCTGTTGAGAATTTGCTGTTTAGATCTGTAACCCATTTTTCAATAGAATTATTTGGTATTTTGATATCTAGTTTCTTGAGTTCTTTATATATTTTGGAGATCATTCCTCTGTCTGATGCAGGATTAGTGAAGTTGGTTTATTTTTTTCCTATTCTGTAGGCTGCTGTTTTTTCTTATTGACCGTGTCCTTTGCCTTACAGAAGCTTCTCAGTTTCAGGAGGTTCCATTTATTAATTGTTGCTCTCAGTGTCTGTGCTACTGCTGTTATATTTAGGAAGTAGTCTCCCATGTCCATTCATTCCAGGCTACTTCTTCAATGATGTCCATTGTGGCTGGATTTATGTTGAGGTCTTTAATCCATTTGAACTTGAGTTTTGTGCATGGGAACAGATAGTGATCAATTTGCATTCTTCTACATGTCGACATCCAGTTATGCCAGCACCATTTGTTGAAGATGCTTCCTTTTTGCCATTGTATAATTTTAGTTTCTTTGTCAAAAATCAGATGTTTATAGGTATGTGGATTAATATCAGCATCTTAAATTTGATTCTATTGATTCACCTCTCTGTTTTTATGTCAACAACAAGCTGTTTTCATTATTATACCTCTATAGTAGAGCTTGAAGTCAGGGACGGTAACGCCGTCAGAAGTTCCTTTATTGAACAGGATTGTTTTGGCATCCTGGTTTTTTTTTTCCATATGAAGTTGAGTATTATTCTTTCAAGGTCTGTGAAGAATTGTGTTGGGATTTTGATGGGAATTGCATTGAATCTGTAGATTGTTTTTGGTTAAGATTGTCATTTTTTTATGTTTATCCTACATATCCAAGAGCATGGGAGATCTCTCCATTTTCTCATATCTTCTTCAGTTTCTTTCTTCAAAGACTTAAAGTTCTTTTCACACAGATCTTTCACTTCTTTGGTTAGTATTATTCCAAAATATTTTGTTATTTGTGACTATTGTAAAGGGTGGTGTTTCTCTGAATTTTTTCTCAGCCCTTTTATCATTTGTATATAGGAGGGCTACTATTTTTTTTGAGTTGATCTTGTATCCTGTCATATTACTGAAGGTATTTATTAGTTGTAAGGGTTACCTGGTAGAATTTTGGGGGTCATTTATGTATAGTGTCGTATCATCTTGTCAGATATTTATTTAGCAACTGCTTACCTATCTATAACATACCAGAAAGTATTTTTTCATGATTAAAAGTTTTCATATTATTAAATAAAATAGATAATTTTATAAACTTTTTCTTATTATTTGTCATGGTTTTCTGTGACATGCCTATAAGCAACTTCCTGTTCATAGATTATGAAAGTGTTTTGGTTTCAACAAAAATGTTTACAGCCACAGCTGTGATCTATCTTGAATTTTTTTCATGTACAAGGATGAGGACTTTATGGAATCTGTGTCCATTTTTAGTTGTGGCAGCCACAACTAAGCTTTCCTTTCCTCACTGCATTGCTTTGGCTCCTTTGTTACAGAGTGTCATGGAGTCTATTTTGGGATACTCTGACACAAAGACTTATTACTAATTATAAAAGCTCAGACTTAGCTTTGACTTGTCCCACTAGCTCTTATAACTTAAATTAACCCATTTATTTTAATCTTTGATTTGTCACAAGGCTCGTTACCTCCTCTCTCTGTACTGCTCATGTGTATCTTCCAAGTTTGGCTGGCAACTCTGCCCTTGCTCTTCCCAGAATCCTCTTTGTCTCTGGAAGTCCTGTCTATACCTCCTGCCTAGTTATTGACTGTTTAGCTTTTAATTACACCAATCAACAGCAAATTTTCACACAGAGTACAAATATGACACGACACACTTTGATCTATTTGTTGATCCTATGTCATAGAATACTCTTTTGCACTTGAGATTTATGATAAAGTGTTGAGTTTAGGTAATTCAAGTAGTTCAACTTTTTAGCTTTTGTAAAGATTTTATTTAGATCGATAAGTTTTATATCAATAAAAATTTTAGAGTCAGCTTGTCAATTTTGTAAAATCTTGCTAACATGATTTGGAGCATGTTGAATCTAAAAACCAATTTGTGAAGAAATGGCATATTAAAAAATATTGAGTATTTAGTCCACAAAAAATACTCTTTCTGCATTTATTTAGGTATTCAATTTCTTTCAGCCATGTCATTATAATTTTCAATACAGACATTTTACATGTACTTTAAAATTAAATCCTATGTTCTTTATGTTTTCTGGTGCTATTATAAATTGGCATGCTTTTCTTTAATTGCTTCTTCAACATTAGCCAATATAATTGATTCTGTGTACTTAGTCTACATGGCCCAAACTATTTATATACATTTATTAATTTTAGTTGCTTTGAAGATTCCTGGGGATTTTTCTGTGTAACTACTCGTGTGATCTTCAAATAAAGACTAATTTCTTAGGCCTCTGTGACACTGATACATTCTGTCACTTGTGGCAGTATTTAATCTTATCTAATCAGGCGAGCTTCCCAAGTAAGCCTGACAACAGGTAATGCCAAACACAAGAATGCTTATAGCAGCATTATTTGCCATCTCAAAAATGCTTCCAAATAAATATTCTACAATGAGGGGATTAGTTCAACAAACCCAGGGTCCGTAGCTTATGATGATAAAATACAAGGAATACTTCAAATCTTATTCTTGAATAATACTAAGGATATGTGAGCCTGCTGATGAATTATGTGAAAACAATACAGCAAGAGACAACCAAACAGAGCACACTAAGTTATTTTATGTCAGCAAATCATCTCAAGGTCCTGGTTTCTTACTGTAGTACACATTTATGATTGCGGTGGCTCATTGTCACTTAGGACTCTAACTGGTTGCTCCCTCTGCGACTCTGAGATCTGAGACATGTGGTCTTAGGGGAAGAGAGCCTGGACAACAGAAAGGGAGTGCTATAGTCAACTTTGGTTTATGTCTCATTGGGCAAAATTTGTCATAGTGATCTAATCTTCAAGAACCTTAGACATAGACAGCCTCATGACCAGAAGAGGGAAATAATCTAACATTGCTAGACATCCTTTAAAAGTATGCAGTGTTATTCCAAAATGCCATTCAGATATAAAAATATTCAATATTATAATAATACCAAATGCTACTACAGAAGCTTCCTAAAATAATAGCATATATCTACACAAGAAGGAGCTTAAATGGAATTACCTATAATGGGGAGCAATGGCCCTACCAAACACCACACAGTAACAAATAAAAACAAAATAAATAAAAGTGTCAGGAATGGGTTACCTCTAGTGGAGTTGTTGGCTAGTGAGGTCCTATAGACCCCCAAACATTATAGGTACTACCATTGCCCTTAGGTATCCTTCAGAACTTGACAGTAAGGCCCTATTGCTAAAGACATCGTATACATCATATACTTGAATGATAGAATGGAGAAATCAAGGTGGTATTGACTTGAAATTTTATCTCTGCTGGATAGTACTATGAAAATAATGCTAGGATTGCTATGCACACTACTGGAGGAGAAAATTAATCATCCATTTTAGCTACCTGTGAACTGAAAGCTACAGTAATAGCCTTCTTAGCAAGATATCCCCACTGATACAATAGTGGCATGGATACCATGGAAATAACCAACCACTTTCCATTTTGACCTAAGGTCCACTACACATGATTAAGCCCATAACTGACATAGTTATTAGAGTCAAAAACCTGTGGCTCGATAGGTTATAGGCCCTAAGGTAGAACCTACTATTACTCTTGCTCTTGCTAATGGTACATAGTATTATACCACATCCCAATGACTTCTTGTTATAAACATAGTGCACCTCACAACATTCTCAGAGAAGCTTCTGTAGTTGGTTATTAACACAGAGACTTACAACTGGCCAAGGAGCAGAGAATAAGTGACTGTAGCGTATTCAGCCTTAAATGGGACATTTAGATCACACCCCTCCTCTCAAGACTTAATGGCCATTCTTAATGGGAGAAATGGCAGAAAGAGTGTTGAGAGCCAGAGGTGGTGGATGACTAGAAGGGAACACTATCTTCCCGACACAACAGGGCAGTCACACATATAAACCCAGAGAGGTAGTGTCACTATACACAAGACTTGTACAAGCTCAGCCCAGACAAGATCCTATCATGGAGGGAGGAGTAGATACAAAGACCTACCCCTTGCTGAGGAGCTATTGTCAATTGATAAACTTCTGGGAGGAGAGTTAATTTTCTTTAAGGATGCAGCCCCTGGTAGGTCCAACACATTCCAGGGGATGGCAACATATTTAAGGGCATATAAGCATCACTAGTAGGATTATATGTTTTTTTTTAAAGGGGGATAGACAGAGTTGAATGGTATAATGAGGAGAAGGTAGGAGAAGGGGATGAATATGACCAAAATAAAATGTATGAAATTCTCAAATAATTCATAAAATATTTTAAAATTGTTATGGTTCATGTCAGACAACCTGCTGTGATATCAGTGATATCAGTCAGATATCACTGGTGGAAGTTTTAGTCCCAGGGATTCCAAATATGTCAAACCCAAGGACATAGTACAGGAGAGCAAAATTTTCTTGGTAACTTGTTTAATAAAACAGGGGGAGAGGCAGTAACCACTTCTACCCTTTGATACATAGATTCGAGCTGTTTGGCAGTTGGAATAACCCCACATCCTGGCTGATAAACTCCATTCTATAGGAACAGCTCTGCTGCATGTTGTCCCTCCATTGTATTTATAGGTAAACTTTTACCATTGTGTTAAAGCCAGCTGCCTTCGGATGATAGTGCACATTGCAATTTCAAGAACAAGAGCCTATTACTGTACTTCTAGATCGAGGGGATGTTGTTTGGGACAACCTGGTATTAGATAAGGCAAAACTCATACACTACTGGCAGAAGCACTATAGACAAGAGAAAAATTCATTAGCAGAATATTTGTTTATCCTAGTAGAATCAAATTATTGCTTTCTTTACAAATGAAGGAGCAATAGAATCAATTAAAAAGTGGCCATTGGAATATCCAGATAATAGAGTAGCGTTGGCAACAGGAATGAATGAGCCTCATTGAAGCAAATAAACGCCTTTCTAGTAGGGGACCATTAAGCAAACACTGGGATGGCTGGGCAAAGAGGCTGGGTACCAGCACACTGGATGCAATTAAGATGAGCCTGTACTATAGCAGATGCTACAGAGATAACCAATTGCCAAGCTAATGAATACATGTCCAACTTTTTGATGGTCATTTCTTTCATATGAAGTGGTAAGTCACCCTGATGAGGATTTCCTTTCATGCTTTTTGTTCTAGGCTACTCCACCTCTCCAGCTCCAAGTGGAGCTATAGCTGCTAACGCTCCATCCATACTTGGTGCTCATGTTTTGCTTTCTCTGCTAATTGGTAACCAGGAATCCACACAAGGCCATCAGAAAGAATACAGGGCTATGCATCAAAATGTCAGGCAGAGATGTCTTATGGGAGTGAGCTATATGCTCATGCCATCTGCTTGCCTTCTGGACCTACTTAAGTCCGGTCCCACTGAGCTCATTTCTACTTAGCACTGGATGTTGTGCCCAACTCTGTGATTTGATGAGTCAGATACTACCCAGCACACATTCAGCAGATTTCCTCAGTCATGCACAGGTGGTAGGTACATTGTCGCTGGTGTAATGGTCTAGCAGGATCTTCTACAGGATAGCAATATGGTTAAGGTCCCTGGAGATTATATGATGACAAACAGGAGTATTACAATGGTCTTGAGGCAAAGTCCTTCAATGTCTTCACCAGTATATAATGGAAAAGTTGCACTTGCTAGTCAGTAGCTACACACCCATAAGGAGTGACTATATTGGTTTTCTCTGTAAGTTGCTATATCTGGGATGAAAACTACCAGAAGTGTCATACTTTATTAAACTGTGAAAATGGAGAATTAGTCTCAAAATTCACCTGGGCCTTATTCAGGTCAAACAAGATGGTTATATTGGGTATCTGGTAAGAACCACTTTTCCTTTGTTTATCAATATGGATATAGATGTTTGCTTTTTAAATGCCAGGACTAGAACCACTGATGTGGGAAGTCCTACCATTGCCACCAATGGTGTGGGAAGTCCTTCTGTCTGTGTTGCTTTTATTGGTTAACGAATAAGGCTGTTTCGTCCAGTGGCTTAGCAGAATAGAGCAAGGCTGGAGTTCCAAGCAGATAGAGGATAGAGAGAGTAGGCAGAGTCAGAGAAAAGCCTTGTAGCTTTGCACATGAGACAGATGCACTGAAATCTTTCCAGTAAGCCACAGCCACATGGTGATACACAGATTGATAGAAATGGGTTAATTTAAGATGTAAGAGTTAGCTATGAATATGCTAGAGTCCTTGGCCAAACAGTGCTGTAGTTAATATAGTTTCTGTGTGATTCTCCACCTATAAAATAGTGTCTACACATTTGGGGCTAATCCGCAGGGCCAGCCACCCACTTCAGGTCTGGGTGCTTGTATGCCCATTTGGGGTTAGGAAGAAAGTAGCTGAGAGCATGCCTACCACTCCATACCCCTGCCTGGGCAAATGGCTTGGTCAGTTCTACTAGGTTTGCACAGGCAGGAGAGCGTGGTGGATTCCCACCACCATACGCAGAGATATTTCTAGATTGTGCAGTATGCTGCATGACAGATTTAGCTTTTACTCAGACAAAAAGGGTTTATATGCTGCATGGTGCTTCTCAGAGTGGAGGTGGTGAGTACCACTCCTATCCAGCAGTTCCAGAGCTGGCAGTAAACATACCTCTGCCATATCGAAAGATGAAGAGAGGTGGAACCAGCATTCAGGGCTGCCACAGCCACACTGCTTACCATTTAAAAATGCTCCTTGTCAGAAAAGAATTTCAGATACACAATAGGACAGATTCAGACATGAAAGACGTCTAAACAAGACACAGTGTGTTAAAAAAATATACATATGCTTGGAAGAGAGAGGAAAAAGAGTATAGACAGTTATTAAAAGAAGTAAAGTCTTTAAAGAGAGAGTAAAAGTAATATAAAAAAGTACGTACACACAGTCATAGATTAAAGTAGTAAAGAAAAATAAGCCATGTAAAGACGGAATTATCTGGATTATGTGTATTATTGTGTTTCCTTTGAATTTTTGGACTGCAGAGAGACATTTGTTTCTGGGGTCTGCTATGTCAAACCAACATAAAGGTATCTTGACTTCAAAATTTGAGTCTAAGGATATGTTGCTTTGGAAAACAGATTCTGCTTTTATTTCCACAGAAGATGAGAGCCTGTGATTCCTCCCAGGCTAATGTGGTGAGATGGAATAAGACCCCAAAAGTTCTATGTGAACCCTAAAAAATATTTTGTCTCAGAAAAAGCAGAAAGCAGTTTGGAGAAAACTATGCCAAATTCCCAAAATGATTGTTTATAAATGTTTGTTTTCATTTTAAAGTGATTGGGTATAAATTGTTAATGGTTACAGTCCATCTTTTTTTTAAAAAAATAAATGAAAAGGGAGATAAGATACAGGGATGAATACTTTTCATTGGTATGGATCTTGGTCTATCGATACAAATTTAAGGTCAATTTTGCTATATGTATTACTGTTCTTGTTTAAGGTATTATGTTTATACTGCTCATTTTAAAATGTAAGGTATAATTTAAAATTGCAGATTAATAGCAATAGGTAGTCATTTAAATAATCAAACTTGTAGTCATGCTAGTTAGGTTTTCTAGATATATAGAGACATATTTCAGTTAGGTAGATAACGTTCAACACTTCAAATACCTATGGAATATAGCATTTAAAAATGTTTTAAGAACTTAGCCTTTTTTCAATAGTGAAGCATGTCTGCTTCTGGCAGCACCAATTATTTTGGAGAGGTTGATGGGCATTGAAGAAACTCGTTATGGAATTTGTCTTCAATGTGACAAGGCTAACCATTTGGGCAAGAATCTGTTCTTGCCTGGACTGCTTGATGATATACTACATAAAGTGGACATGCAGGACCCACAAAAAAAAAAGTGACTGCTAAACATTCCAAAAGACAGGATGGTTCTTCAGGGTTCCTGCTTCACAGAAGAAACTGTCAGGCACTCTGCAGGATACAGAAGAAAGTGACTGACAAACTGCCAAGATAGACGAAAGTCTTTTAAATTTTCTGCTTCTAGAAAAAAATCTGCCAGATACTATGGGCTTGTAGGCTGAAGATGGATTCCCCAACATTACAGAAGAACTTTGGATGACTGTCCAGGCAGCGAGATGTCTTTGTCAATCTAGAACTTTGGAAGTTGCTTACAATGCACTTCCTGTTTATTTATATATTATATCCTTCTGGGGTCTTTGCAGAGTTGAAGACAGATAATTATAGTTACAGTTTTCCTTAGTGATGATAAATGATAGATAAACTAGATATAAAACTTTAGACTCATCAAGATAGGATGATAGATTATTTTCCTTAATTTGTCAAATGTAAATTGAATAAATATTGTAACTATAATTCTTTCTTGATAACTGTTTTATATGTGTAATTTTACTATGTTAAAGTTAAAACCTTTCTTTTAAATTCAACAGAAAAGAGGAGATGATGTGGGAAGTCCTTTGGTATATATGTTGCTTTTATTGATTGATAAATGAAAGCTGCTTGGGCCAATGAATTAGCAGAGTAAAGCCAGATGAGAAATCAGAATATATATATATATATATATATATATATATATATATATATATATATA
>JABTXL010000003.1:5852604-5881542 GCA_025134845.1 Neodon shergylaensis | reverse complement strand
ATATATATATATATATATATATATATATATATATATATATATATATAGAGAGAGAGAGAGAGAGAGAGAGAGAGAGAGAGAGAGAATAGGCAGATTCAGAGAGACGCCATGTAGCTGCTGAAGAAGGACACACTGGAACCTTAGAAACCTTACCAGTGGGTCACAGCCTCATGGTGATACACAGCTAGATAGAAATGGGTTAATCTAAAATGTAAGAACTGGCTAGGAATACGCTAAAGTCATTGGCCAAAGAGTGTTGTAATTAATATAGGTTATGTGTGATTATTTGGGTCAATCTGTCAGGAAACAAAAGAGCAGTCTCTGCCTACAGGCCCCTGGACTCAAGATATGAGAGATGGATTGGGCCCAATCTCCATCCATCATTTTTTTCTCTGAGTGGTTGCTATGTTGCCTGAAAATGAGATCAATTCAGAAGCAGGCTCGTATAAACTTTCTGGGTTACTTTCTCCTTGATATAAAGTCACACTATACAGATCGGTGCAGGTTACCCTGCAAATTGTATTATGGTTTGTATATGAAATGTTTTCCCAGGCCCATGTGTAGGACCCTCAGTCCCCAGGAGGTTGTACTCTGTTGAGAAATTGTGGCAACTTTAGAGTTGGGGTTTAGATGAAAAAAGTATGCCATGGATACATGCCTCTGAAGGTTATAGTTGGTTCCTGGCCTCTTTCTTGGTGTCTGCTTCCTGTATGCCACGAGACGAAAAGCCTCCTCCACTACCCATCTATGATGTTCTGCCTCTTCATGACCTCAGAGTCAGCAGAGTCACTGACTAGGGGCTGCAGTCTTTGAAACCAGGCACCAAAAGAAACAGTTCTTCCCTCTGGTTGTCTCTAACAAGTAGTTTGTCACAGCCACAAGAAAACTGAGTAAAGCAGAAGGTCTAGAGATAATCATAGTCGTACCTGTGGATGCTTTATCAGGTTCTTTCTCAAAATACCCAGCTTTCTCTTGGCCAATGACTTACCTTGATTGGGAAATAGGTTAGCGGCGATGGCCTGTGTCCACATGTACAGCCACATACATAAACATTGAGAGCTAGGACCTACATAGGAAAAAGACCACGTGACACTTGCCTATCTGAGTCCAAGCTCTCTGCTTTAATACAATAATTTCCACAGCCATCCATTTTCCTGCACATTTCATAATTTAATTTTTCACAGCTGGATAAAACTCTATTATATTTATGCACCACGTTTCCATTATCTGTTCATTGGTTGATACTTTCTCAAAGTTCCATTTAGTCTTAATTATTCTATTTGGATTAGCATCAGTAATTTGTTTTAATTTAAAAACTTGGGTGAAATACCCAGTGTTCAGAAGACATCATATTGCTGTGGGAAGGTTCAGGCTTGGGTGTCAGGGTACCCATGTGGCATAGAAAATGATAAAGAGAAGGGGTTCCAGGAGAGTTGTGTGTGTGTGCATGTGCACGTATGCACATGCGTGTGTATGTGTGTGGTGTGTGCATGGTGTGTATGTGTGGTGTGGGGGTGTGTGCGCGTATGTGTGCATGTGTGTACATGTGCATGTGTGTGGTGTGTGTGTGTGTGTGTACACATGCATGCTTGTGCAGGTACACATTTGCATACATGAAAAAGCCAAAAGTCAATCTTGAGTATCATTCCTCAGGAGTAAGATAACTTTTTAAAAATTTATTTGTTTATTCTTCTTTCATATAATACATCCTGATTGCAGTTTCCTCTCTTTCTTCTCTTCCCAGTTTCCTGTCCCCAAACCTCCTCTCTCTCCTATATTAATTCTTCCTCCATTTTTCTTCAGAAAAGGGCGGGACTCCCAGGGATATCAACCAAACATGGCCTAACAAGTTACAATAAGACTAGCCACATACCCTCATATCAAGGCTGGATGAGGCAACCTAGAAGGAGGAAAAGAGTCCCAAAATCAGACCAAAGAATCAGAGACAGCCCCTGCTCCCACTATTAGGAGTCCTACAATAATACTGTGCTATAAAACCATAACATATATGCAGAGGACTTAGCTCAGACCCACAGGGCTCCCTGATTGATTCTGTGAGTTGTGGAAGAAAGGCTCCTTTGTCAGTCTGGAGCTCCCTGATTAGTCTAGACTGGCTGGTCATGGAGGCCCAGATATCTGTCTGTCTCAGACTCATTGACGCTGGGATTAGAGTGCACACCACCACACTTTTCTCATATAGGTGCTGGTGGTTGAATTCAACTCCTTGTGCTTGCTACAGTGAAGCCATCTTCTTCAGACTCTTTTTGACTTTTCTGTGGGTACAGTTTAAATCTGCCAATGATTCTAATGTGGAATCTCTTCAGCCCCCTACTTGCTGTTAGGTTCCTTTGGGTAAGCTTTTAAAGGGGGTACCCCCTACTGCTTATGTTAAAGTTAGTTTGTGAAAATGTGTTTCTTCCTAGGATCACCCTGTGGGAATGACGGTTCTGTAATAGCCGTGTTTTATTTTATTCAAGTTTTATCATGTGTATTTAACAAGGCATTCAATAGGAAATACATCTTTTTATTTTAATAGTCAATCAGCACCTCTGGTAGGTGGGCCTCCCTCTTGCTACCGCAATACAGACATGCAGAGGCTCAGTAGAGGGCAGAAATAATGACCATCCATTGAGCATGCTTTAGGGTAAGGAATAAAGGAAAACATCTGAGCATTATCTAAGTGGAAGACCACTCCTGATTACAGCGGATGGCTGGTGGCCGCAGGACAGGCAGGATGTGGAGAGCAATAAAAAATGGGATGAAAGACATCTGGGAAAAACAACCCATGGCCACTTCTAGTTTCAGGGGAGCTCACTTCGGATTTTTGTCTCTCATCCTCCAGAAGGGGGATGTAAGAGGGCTGGACATGAAGCAGGTGTTGCTCTCTGACTCAGAAGAGGTTGGGCGTGCAGCTTGCCCCTGATAAACCATCTCAGTCCTGTCTGCTAGCCATGTGATATCTTGGATTGTGAATATATCTTTTGATGACATAGCCTGGCATGTGTCTACCTCGGCTAGTGTGGCAAGAAGAGGCCAGGTGTGCAAGCTATCAGGGGTGGGGCCGGTGTGTTTGTTCCTTACCTGCAGCTGATAGACATGTCATCATTACTGAGCATCCTACATCCATGGTCACAAGTGTTCGTTCTCAACCATATTCATCTACAACATCTGGGAGCCGCTAAGTGACACAGATGTCCTTAGGGGCCAAACTGTTCTTTCCTTTAGGAAATTATTATTATTATTGTTGTTGTTGTTGTTGTTGAGAAAAGGAAGCTAAGGAAGCTCAGAAGAATCCCTGAACATGGGCCCGGAAATGTTCCCGTGAACTATTTTAACCTTAGAACACCTACCCCATGGCCTTGAGCTAAGCATGCCCAGGAATGCCTTTTCTTCTTTATCCATTACTTTAATCTGAGCATACTCAATTCGAATGTATCTCTTAGACTGAGCATGCTCAACAGTGTGTTCCTCACTGACAGACAGGGAGCCTGCATGGGACCAACCGAGGCCCTCTAATTGTGTGACAATTGTGTAGCTTGGTCTTCTTGTGGAACTCCTAGTAGTGGAGCAGGGGCTGTCCCTAACACTTTAGCTGGCTTTGGGGAACCTATTCTTCATACTGGGTTGCTTTGCCCAACTTCAGTACAAGGGGAACAGCTTAGTCCTACTGCAACTAGATATGCCGTGCTTTGTTGATACCTATGGGAGACCTACCCCTTCCTAAACAGAAACAGAGGAGGAGTGGATTGAGGAGGTGGAGGAAAGGTAGGAGGAGGGAATAGGAGGATAGAAAGTAGGGGAAACAGCAGGTGGGATGTAAAATAAATGAATAAATTTAATTTTTCCTTAAAAAATAGTATGCTTACCTATACGAATCTGTTTATGCTCCCTGAATCCAGTATTGTGTTCAGGGAAGGCATTGCTTGGAAATATGTTGTATTCACTTGCTACTCCAAGCAATAACCCTTTATTTCCCAAGCTTGTTTGGGCTGTGGAGCTGGCAGGATATGAACACAATGCCTTTGGTTACACAGCCAGTTCTATCATAATGATTTTGGGGTGCTTCAGTTAGGGCAAGGTGGGGCTCTGGAGTAGGCACGAAGGGCTGGTCCATCACCTGCTACCACCTGACCCAGTAGTATTTCTGACCCCAGGTTCCCCTGGTTCCTATGCCTGACACCTCTTATCCCAGTCCCAGTGACCTGCTTGCTCCTATTTTTTTCCTCCCTACTTTGACTAATGAGTACCAGAAGCCCTCTTACTGATCCTGCACCTTAAAATCCAGATCTTACACCTTCCTCAGTCTCCCCTTCCATCACATCTTTTAGAGCTTTCACAGCTGGATGGAGGGGCCATATCCTCAAACCATTATATTATACATGGTAGCTTTTTGCATGCCTATATTACAAATGACCATTTCATCTAGGTAGGTGTCCCTCATGATAGGACAGCTTTTCACAGACAAAGGACTCCCCTGTGGTTTTCTTTCCTTGTGTGGCCTCTTAAAGAGCTCTTACATATGTGTTCTGCTTAAATGATTTCAAACCTATGAATTTCTTTAGCATGGCTTCCTACTGTGTATTATAAATATTTTTCACAATTGGATTGTTAATTTGGCTTACATTTGTGAACCTCGGAGTTCAGATATCCATGAAGAGGAGGGAAGAAGAATGAATTAAATCTAAGCCTGGCTCGTTGACATACCCACTCTTCAAGTTCTGAGCCATCTGAAGCTTTCCTCTGCATGTCCTTTTACACATTATCCACTGAACAAGTGCCTGGAGCGAGTGGCTGAAGTTATTGCTACCAGCCATAGGTTTCTGAGCTGAGAGCAAGCCAGTCTAAGGTTCTTAAAGTTGTCACCTCCTTTTGTCTAGGCTGCACCCCACTTCACACACTTGGCTTCAACAAAACAAGGCCATTTTGGAATGAAAGAGAGCTCAAGACACCTCTGAGACCCCATATACTGCAAAAAGAAAAGAATCTAAGAAAAGAAAACAGATTACAATGAAAAGGACGAGGAAAAGAACACAAATAATTCAACCAAAGAGAACACAGGAATGGACTGGATCTTTTCAAGCTTGTTGCATTTAGAGGGAGGCCTCCACAGCAGCTAAGTAGTCTGGGCTTTGCTTCTCCTCCCCAGGGTTAGCAGGTAGAGGAGGCTATCAAGACAGCATGGCCTATGAAGCATCCAATGAGGCATCTTAACCCTGAATTGGAACTGTGTCTTGCAGCAATGCTGTACCCCCTAAGGGTCCCACAGACCTATTCTATCCGCTCTCAGACTTACTTTTTAAAAGTTAAAGCGTATTGTGCAGAAACTGATGGAATTCAGCGTGCTATTTCAGCACTTGGACACAGAAGACACTAATTATATCCAGCCCTTCTTTATTACAGACATTCCCAAAGGTGTGTCTCCCAGATGATTCAGAACCTGGGAAGCTGCTGATTGAAATTAGTCAGCACACTGATGCGTTCTCACAAAATTTCTAGGACTTCAGGACTCAAGGCAAAAGAAACTTGTTTTTGAGTAAAGTTCTACTGTCGAGTAACGATCTTGACCTTGAATCAGTGGCACTACTTCGGCAAGACTGTATGAAAGCAAATGTCTTTTACTGTATCCCAAGCCAAAGGTAGGTGATCACACTTGTGGTTGGCGCGTTCACAGCAGCTAAGCACAAAGCCATGTTAAATGACGGCCAGAAAAGTGATGCTGCCAGGGAGCAGGATTCAGGTTTGCAGGTGTTTATGCCCACTCTGGGAGCTGAGACCTACTCCTTTTGTTAAAGGTTTATCTTCATTTTCTATGGTTATATGTTTATGTGGTGTGTCTTCACTCAGCAGAAGAGGGTGTTGGATCACCTGGAGCTGGAGTTATAGGCTATTAAGAGTCACCAGCATTGAGTGTTAGGAACTGAAGAACTCAGGACCCCTGCAAGAGCAGCAATGGGCCCTCAACACTGCTCCTCTGGTGGAGTCTCCATCTACGGATGACAGCTCATTGAACCACTTACACCCAAGTGAAAAAAGCTGTTAGCCCCATCTATATTGCCCTTTGGTGGAAGCTCTGGTTCCAGAAGAGGTGGCCTATAGAAGCCAGTTGTGGCTGGAGGATGTGTCAACCTGAGAATACTCTATTTTAGTTAAAGAATGACCCTCCAAGTATTAGGTGTACATTGTGAAGATGTGTCTTTGCCCAGGTGCCTTCTGGTTGGTTAAATAAAGAGCTGAAAGGCCAATAGCTAGGCAGGAGGTATAGACAATATTTCTGGGGAGAGATAGGTAGAGGAGAATCTAAGCACACAGGAGAAATCTAAGCCAAAAAAAAAAAAAACACAGAGAGGAAACAGAAGATGCAAGATGGGAGAGGTAATGCCAAGTGATAGAACATAGATTAATATAAATGGGTTAATTAAGGTTATAAGGGCTAGTTAGGAACAAGCCTAAGTGATACCCTGAGCTTTTATAATTAACGAGAAGTCTCCATGTCATTATTTAGGAACTGGCTGGCGGGACAGAGAAAGACTTGTCTCACTCAGGCACTGCCTTGAGAAGGCTCCCATGCATACGAACTTCAAGTGCCCCCCCTCCCCACATACATCGATGTCCTTAATCTGTGCATTCGCTTCCTTCTTAAAACCACAGTAAATAAATTCGTCAACTCCCCTCCAATTCTCCCCAGTCCCCATAAAAGCAATCCAATTGCTCTGAATGCATTTGCTTCTATTTTGAAAATGTAGATGCCTCTGCGTCACTGTAATTATAGAGTAATGATTTATCTTTCCTTTCACTCTCAGTGTGGTTAGCATTAAAATAACATAATTTACAAAACCGTAATTTTAAAAAAAGTGTTCATTTTTCATTATAGATTTAATGTGCACTTATTAAACAAACAGTTTGGGGAGGAAAAGAAGCAAAATTTGTAGGAGAATGACACTGTAAACATGAGTAATGGCTGCCTTTTGCAATGCTTTTCTTTCAGGTGTGCCTGGGCATGGAGTTTTAAAAATACAGCTGCGACCAAGCCTTAAAGGAAGTTTTTATGTCCCCTTTTCAGACTTAGCCCAGAAAATCGTTCCCAGCATAATAATATAATTATAGCTTAGCCTCCATGGACATAATTTATAAAATATTTATTTATTTTTATGTATACACACACATGGATGCTCGTGCAAGGTTAGGTGCACAATGTGCACGCAGGTGCCCAAGGAAGTCAGAGCTGTCAGGTCCCCTGAAGTTAGAATTACAAGCAGTTACGAGTTACCTGATATGGGTTCGGGAAACTGAAGCAGAGTCTTCTGCAAAAGTTCCTAACTGCTAGGCATCTTTCCAAGTCCCCATAGGTCTAATTTTTAAAGAGAATGATGTTCTATGGGTGCTTAGCACTTAGTTGCTGAGAGTCATCAGCCTGTCTGTGTATAGTCATATGACTATCACCCGTTTTTATTTCCTTAGGATGGACTCAAAGTAGTGGATTTTTGATGATGATGATGATGAAGAGGAGTGATTTCTCTTATTTTGACTTCCATTTTTTTCTTTGGGTAAAGAGATAGCTGTGCACTATGTACCACAGTCCTTATAGACATCCCCTGGGTGTCAAAGACCTTTTCAATCACAGGGGAGGGCTGGAGAGAGGGCTCACTGGTTAAAAGTACTTGCTGCTCTTGTAAAGGACCTGAGTTCAATTCTAAGCACCCACATGTAGGCTCATAGCCACCTGTAACTCTAGTCCATGGGATCTGGCTCTGTGTTCTGCTTTCTGTGGGCACAAGTGATGCAGGTCATACACCAACACACATGCAAGTCGTCACTCATATACACAAAATAATAAACGAATCTTTAAAAATAAATAAAGAAGAAGTTTGCAATGAAGAGCTGAGGTCCTTGTGACTGGACTTAAGACAAGCCTTGAGCAGCCTATGACCAGTAGAAACAGCCACCTTAGTGTAGGATGGTGTGTGGCCTGTAACCCTACTGATAACAGAGGCAGTCTAGGATGATAACTCTCAATACTGCAAATCCTGCACCATAGAAACCTTATCAGATATTCACAGCTTGGGGGTCCAGTCTGGAATGAATTTTAAAGAATTTCCAGCCTTTTAGGAATACAAGAGGACGTAACTAACAAACCAAGAAGCATGCTCGTACACCAAGTTTAAGAAGGCCGTTGTAGGAGAGAGCTCTGACGTGCAGGCATTCTGAACCCTGCTACCCAAAGAGTGGGCTGCACAATGGCAGCAGCAGAGTCACCTGGGAGCTTGTTAAAATGGACCTCGCATCTGTCCCTGGACCAGCTGAGTCAGAACCACGTGGCTCTTGCTCTCTATAAACTCTGAATCGGCAGGTTTGGTGTGCGCCTCCTGAATTTCCCTCTCACATGAACTTTCAGGCGTGTTACTCTTGTAAAAAAAGCAAAGCTCTGTTCGGAGATCTCCGTGCTTTAAAAATATACACTAAAAATCAACCTGAAAAACCGCATCATGCTGTAAACATAGCATAAGCTACACATTAATCATAACTCTCATTTATTGGAGAAGGAAAAGACAAAAACGAGGAGACCAATGAGGTGATTTACAGAAGGGTGACCTGCTAGCTCCTGTAGATGCCAGGATGTGGTACTTCTGTGTCCCACCCACCGAGGTATGGCTTCGGCTGCTGAAAACACTCAGAACTTTAGGTAACAACTGAAACCTCGAACTAGGAGCATTCCTTAACATATGCAGATTTGTCTCTCTTGCTCTGGTTTTGGAGCTCGGCTAATATTTTATCATATAATTACCACTTTCTTCTTAAATATGGGACTCTAAAACTATTAGCTGCCTTATGAGGTGTGACTTCATCTTGAACGTGGATTTTTTTTTTCCTGAGCCATTACATTTCCAGCTTTGCCCAACACCATTGATTTCTCACGTTATGCCCCTTGAGGACTATCAAACACACCTGGAGCTGTTAATGCCTTAGGTGTTATTTGATCAGAATTTGCTGCCGTTTCTCAGGCATGGACGTTAAGCAGATCATTTTCTAGCGGTGAGGCAGAGGAGCGAAGGGGAAGCATTTGAGCTGCTGCCTGGTGCCTGGCTTGTTTCTGTTTTTGTGAATTAGCTTGATCTGCATGTGAACTTGACTTCGGTCTTCACTGGGAATGCAGCCTTGCGTCAAGGCTAATAGATCCCGACCTGTTAAGTGTTAAGCTGTCAGCACAGACCCGTGTCCAGACTCTTCTGTCCAGCCTTCTTAGCCAACAGTCGCTTTCTGGAAGGAGCAGGCTTCATTCCGTACCTGCTACTGATTTGTCAATCAGCTGGCTGCATGCAGCCTCTGGAGCTATTACCGAGAGAGGAGAAAAGGAACCAAAAGGCGCATTGCACTTTTAAATTACATTTCAGGCTAAACGATCTCATTACTTCCAAAGTAAGATGAAATACAATATAATTTTGGCATATGCCTTGGCAGCCTCGTTCTTTTCAATAGAGTGCTGTTGGTACTTGGGGGATGATGGATACGTGGTGGGAAGAGAGACTTAGCTGGTTCAGTACCACCAAGATCTCGGTCAATATGTAGCAGTAACTGAAGGTAGATAGCTCACCCTGCCACTGTGAGGCAGTTGGACATATTCATTTACACCGACAGCCAGGGAGGTTTGCAGTACAGACAATAGAAAGGACATGCCGAAGGAATGACTGCATAGGACAGTTCCACTGGGCATGTTCAGCCTCAACAACTCGCTGCCCACTTGTTAAAAAAGAAGGGAGGGGGCAAGCCTTACTCTTCCTCAGAGTTTATTGCCCGACTGAGGCAAATTCATGCTTTAATGACCACGGCACTCTGATTCATTCAGCGTACGAATCCCTGTGGCCTGTGATTTTAAAATGGGGTCTGTGGGGCCTGTGGACACAGAGCCCATTGTGTTTCTGAGCAAAGGAATGTGCATTTTCTGAGGATCCCTAATGATAGGCTCTCTTGAACATTATAGCACCCAGTTGACACCAGTTCAATTTATAGTGTGCTGAGCAAGGCAAGAAGGGACTATTTGCCTTTGTGCTTTAATTTGGACAGTTGTTGATTCCAACCAAACTGGCAAAGCACAAACTACAGACATGCTTCAAGGCAGCTGGGAAGCTGGCCTACTGTGTTACTCTGAACCCCTGAGTTTGCTCCTTAACTCCACCAGAGTATGAACCACTGGAGTAGGAGATGTGTCTCTGGGTATTATATTTTGTGCACCATTCCCATCCCAGACTACGTAAGGATACAGCATCCTCAGTCAGCACTCAAGAGTAACTAAGTCTTCGTAGGACATTTCAGTCATATCAACATTTAATCAGCCAACTGGATAAAGAATAAGGGTCAAAATGATTACTTTTAGAACAATTTATTCTAATTATATATGTAGGTATATGTATATATGTGCATGAGCTTGGGGAGGACAGAAGAGGGTGTCAGAGTCCCTGGAGTTGGAGTTATAGTCAATTTAGTGACCGTTAAGAACAGACCCAGATTGCTCAAGAGACATTGAGCAGGGAGAAAATGAAGAATGTCACATCAACGAGCAAGAACAAGAAAAAAACCTTTAAAACATCCAAGCAAGAAATAGGATGCAGGTGGCAGCCAATGAAGAACAACAGCTGATTTACCGACAGAAACAATGGAAGCCAGACGGCAGTAGAGTGGCATTTTAAAGGACTGGAATAAAAATTTTAAACTCCACCTAGAATTTTATGGTTAGGGGTGGAAAAAAAGCCCTGTCAGAAATTAAAGCAAATAAAGACCTTTGCAGACAGAAAAAGAGAAAGCTAAAAGGATTTTATTGCCATCAGAATCACACCAAAAAGAAATCTGTTAAAGAAAATCCTTTAGATGGAAGGAATGTGATGGGAGGTGGGCATCTGGATCTGCACAAGTGAAGAGATGAGAAGTGGTACCCAAGAGGAGAGGCAGGAGGCTAGACAAGGTCCATGGTGACAGGCAGGAGGCTAGACAGGGTCCATGGTGACAAGCAGGAGGCTAGATGTGGTCCGTGGTGACAGGCAAGAGGCTAGACAGGGTCCATGGTGACAGGCAGGAGGCTAGATGTGGTACCCAAGGGGAGAGGCGGGAGGCTAGACAGGGTCCATGGTGACAGGCAGGAAGCTAGAAGCAATATACTCGGGGAAAGGCACAACTTTCCTTTTGGTAATTTTTACATTTCAAAAGAAAAGATAATTTGCTCTTTGAAGCAATAATAATGAGACTATATCACGGCATCTAAAACATATGTAAAAATTCATATTGATGCCAGCAGCATCAGAAAGGCCAAGAGAGAAGTGGATGGAGCTTTCCGCAAGGTTTTGTACCGCACATAAGGTGAAGCAATGGTATTGTTAAGAAAACTCTGCCAGGTTTAAGATGTGCGTTGGTACACATGTGGGGGATAACTCCGAGGCATCAGCTCTGTCCTTCTGCCTCCCGAAACTGAGCTCAGGTTATCAGGTTTGGTGGCAAAGTACTTTTAACCACTTGATATCTCACCGATCCACACTCTTACTTTTCATTATATAAAATTAAATACACAGAGTATGAAATTTATCATCTTAACCATCTTGAGTGTCCAGTTCATCCGCGCTCCTTTGTATTCTGGGCAGAGTCTCTACTCAATGAGCAAGGACTTCTATTCCTCCCCCCTCCATCCTTCTGCTTTTCTACCTTACCTAACTACTCAATGAGCAAGGACTTCCATTCCTCCCACCTCCATCCTTCTGCTTTTCTACCTTACCTAACTGAGTGGCACAGAAGTTTTTCCTTTGATAACAACTTATTTAATTTAATCTAATCAAGATTCATTCGTGCTTGTCATGCATCAGAATTTACTTCCTTTTAAATGCTGGACAATATTACATTATCTGCGTATACCATATTTATTTATCCTTTTGTATATCGATGTTTATATATCTTGACTTTGTGAATAATTCTGAACATGTGTGTGGTTGAGTTGTTATGTTTAAATTTTCTCATATTCTGCTGTGTAGTTTTAATTTCTCCCTGCCTCCCTCTCTCCCTCTCTCCCTCCCTCCCTCCCTCCCTCCTTCCTTCCTTCCTTTCTTTCTTTCTTTCTTTCTTTCTTTCTTTCTTTCTTTCTTTCTTTCTTTCTTTCTTTCTTCTCCAATTTCTTTGCGGCAGGGTCTGGCTTCTAGGTAGCTCTGGCTTTCCTGGAACTCATTGTGCAAAACAGGCTGGCCTCCAACACAGAGATCCACCTTCTTCCTCCTCCTCAGTGCTGGAATTAAAGTCATGTACCGATGACCAGCTTTTTTCTTGTTTCTTAAGGAAGAATTTAAATGACTAATTTGAGATTTTAAAAATCCTTTCCTTTTGCTGCTGCGTCCACAGCCATGAGTATGCTCAGGCTACAGAAGAGGCTTGCCTCCAGCGTCCTCCACTGTGGTAAAAAGAAGGTGGACCCCAATGAGACCAATGAAATCGCCAATGCCCCCAACTCCTGACAGCAGATCCGGAAGATGATCAAAGATGGGCTAATCATTGGAAGCCTGTGACGCTCCATTCCTGGGCTCGATGCTTGAAAAACTCTTGGGAAGTGCAGGCATAAGGGCTTAGGGAAGCTGAAGGGTATTGTCAATGTTCAAATGCCAGAGAAGGTGACCTGGGTGAGAAGGATGCGGATCCTGAGCCGACTTCTCAGGAGATACAGTGACTCCAGGAAGACTGACGGCCACATGCATCACAGAGTGTACCTGAATGTCAAAGAGAATGTCTTCAAAAACCAGCGGATTCTCATGGGGCACATCAATAAGTTGAAGGCAGACGAGGCCGGCAAGAAGCTCCTGGCTGACCAGGCTGAGGTTCGTAGGTCTAAGACCAATGAAGCAAGAAAGCACCAGGAGGCGCTGGAGGAAGAGACCAAGAAATAAAGCTTCCTTCATGTCTGTAACATAGTGGGCTGCCTGTGGCTTCAGGTGGATCAGTCATTAAAATAAAACAAGCCTTTGTTGAAAAAAAAAAACATTATCAGCGTTTAATGCTATGAATTTCTTTTGATTTTCTATTTTTGATGAACCCATAAATTTTAATAATTGGTGTTTTCATTTTTATTTTGTTAATAATACCTTCTAATTCATATGATGATTTTTTTCTTTATCTAATGGGTGACTTAAAAGTGATATTCACAGTACAAATATTTGGGACTTTCTGTTATTGATCTATAAACTTCTTTGGGTCCGTAAAACATGCTATGCATTATTTTAGCGTATTTAAATGTATTTGTTTCGGTAAACGCTCTATATAAATGTGTAAATTCTGTATGTTTAGGGCCTAATGTACCAGTTAGTTTATTCATTACTGTGACAATATGCCTGCTTAAAACAGTTTAAGGAAGGAAGTATTTGTTCTGGTCCGCAGTTCCCAGGAATACATTCTGGCAGGGAAGCCATGGCAACAGGAACAGGAGGCATCAGCATCCAGGAAGCAGGAGCAATGAATGCTGGTGTTTAGCTACTTTTTCCTTTTTATTCTGTCAGGGATCCTAGTTTATGGAATGGTGCTGCCCACGTAGGTGGGTGGCTCTTCCGTCCTCAATCCACCCAGTCTAGAAACTGTCACAGACTTGCTCAGAGGTTTATCTCCAGGGGAGTCTAGATCCAGTCAGGTGGATACTCAAGGGTAGCCATCTCGGGAAGAATGTAAGAGACCCTAGCTCCTTAAATATCAATTGAGAGCATTGTTCAGGATGCTTCGACCATCAAAACGCAGCTACAAGCTAAGGACGCACCTAATCATACATTATACAAATCCCAACAACAAACTGAGATGGATCGTTTATCTAAATGTAACGCTGGCAGTATAAAAATTCTAGAAAATAATTTTTTATAAACACATACCGAGAGAAGATTTCTCAGCTATAACCGTAAAGGTACAAAACACGGAGAAAATATCACAGAAGACATCATCGAAATGGAAAAACTTTTGCTTGCAAGGATTATGTTAAGGGATTGAAAAGACGACGCATAGTCTGCAAGAAAATACTTTGCTCTGTAGCTGTTTCCTCACAGTGGGACCTAAGCTTGGCTGTCTGGAAGCAAGGGAGCTGCGATCTCCCACAGCGATCCTGTCAATTAAGGTACCTTCGCGGAGGGAGGAGGACTCTCCTCTCAGGAGACCCCTAGGCTCCCCAGGTTCTGTAAGAAGTAAACAGCCAACTGGGATGGGACTCTCTAGTGGAATTTACACTAGGTAAACGGTTAGCGGGTGGGCCCTCTAGTACTGAAGGTGCTTCCGGGTTCTCAGAGGTACCTCTGCCTCTTAGTCACTCCTGCTCCTGTAAGGGACCCAGTAAACTCACTGCCTCACCAGGCTGGACTTTCTTTGGTTGGTCTGTGCAGTCTCTATCTGGGACACACAGAAATTTCCTTCTGTCTCCCCAATGGAAAGCATTCAATGTATTTATAAATCACACAGCTGATAAAACGCGTATATTCCAGATAGGCACAGAGCATCCAAAAGCCAATAAGGTGAAAATCTGACCAAATAAATGAATGGAGGTCTTGCTGGAGTTCATAGAGGACCATGACAACATCAAAGGCTGCTCAGTAACATCATTACTGGTTTCTTTATTGATTTGTTTTAGACAAGTAAGGAATTTGGGAGACTGATAGCAACATATTTTAAGGTTTGTACACGCTTAGATGTCAGATCTGTGAGTTGAGAGTTGGGGTATCTTCTTGAAAGACTGATGTGTATCACACTTGCATTTTTAAGCTTCACCTTAAATCTGTTTTAGCTCTTAACACTACTACCCCAGCTCTTTTTGGTTTAGGATAAACATTAAATTCTGTTATTAATAATTTTACCCTTCAGTCACTTGCCTCTGTATTAGGAACTTCTACATAAATGCACATCAAATTTTTAAAAATCAGGTCAGAAA
Source organism: Neodon shergylaensis (assembly GCA_025134845.1). Taxonomy (NCBI): domain Eukaryota; kingdom Metazoa; phylum Chordata; class Mammalia; order Rodentia; family Cricetidae; genus Neodon; species Neodon shergylaensis. Next base: position 5,866,625 of record JABTXL010000003.1, on the reverse strand, counting down.
GATCAGTAAAATTTCCCATGATTTTTATCAATATATATATATATGTGTGTGTGTGTGTGTGTGTGTGTGTATGTGTGTGTGTGTGTGTTAAATGTATAGAATAATGGGTGCCATTTTGGGGCATTTTCATGTGTAAGTAGCCGACTTTGATTGTGCTCAGTCCATTTCCTTCTCTTAGCTCGTTCCCTTGACTCCCCTCCTCTCCTAACAGTTGCCCTTTCTACCTTCACACAATTTTATTTTAACCTCCATTCTCCACATGAGAGAAAACAGGTATTTGTCTTTCTGGCTTATTTTATATAGGACTTTACACCATCCTCCTAAAAATGGTAGGATTGTAATTTTAATAGCAGAATTGGATTCCATTGTGTGTCTATATCAATTTTTATATGTACTCCTGTGCTGATTGCACCTATAATGATCCTGTAACCTGGCTTTGGTGAGTCCTGCTATAGTACACATAGGGAATCGTGTCTTTCTATGGTAAAATCCCATGTCTTTAACAACAGACTCTGCATCCTTCTTATTTATTGGAATAAATTTCTTTGCTTTGCCTTATTTATACTATCCTCCAACACTGCCTTCCATCTTGATGTTTTTCCCATTTGGTTTTGTGTGGTTTTCCCTTATTAATAAATTATATGGGTTTTCTCATTTCATTTTTTACCTAACAGCATTTTTTGGAAGATGTTTTTCCAATTTTCTTCTTTTGGTGGTTATCCATAAAAGTCTAACCCTCATAGTTAGTGTAAATTAATCAATATATTCATCCTCCTCCTGACCAATTATTTTGTCTTAAAACATATATTTAAGATGTTATGAGACAAAATAATTAATATGAAACTATCTAAATAATCTGAGAAATAGTGAGAGTTAAAAGTACTAGCAAAATGAACAGAAATCTCTGGGCAGCAATAGCAGCTAGGCTGAGAGACTGACAGCAACATATTCTAAGGCCCATGCATTGGTCACAGTCACGGTTACCCTGGGACTCATGCCGCTCCCATATCTCAGATTGGACACACCAAAGTCACTCAAGTATTGCTTCTCCTTTGTTCCTTTTCAGCTTTTTCCCAGGGTTATCTGGGCTTTGGTTGACCTTCTAACTCAATCCTTCATGGCCCACAACCCCATATTTTCTCTCAACCCTGATGCACGCTAAAATTCTTTAAAACTCCAAATTATCCCTGAGAGCGAAACATTCTCATTTGTAGAGTCGGCTGAATTTCTGCACTCTCTCCTTGGCCAATCACAAGCCACTAATGAGCTAACAACTAGGCTGAAAAACTCTCTGCGTTTGAGACTCTGATCTTGCCTGCTCACAGAGTCAGTTCAGCATCACAGGCCGCAGCTTATGAGGGGGATGCTCAACAGAATTAAAGCACAAAACGGCTTTTCAGTCCCGCGGCGACGCCAAGAATAACAGTCAGCGATTCCTATCATTTCCCCCAAGTTCTTGATGTGGCGACTCAAGCGAAATTGCCTCTCTGTCTCCTTCCCTTTGTTTAGTACTTCCCATTCAGGCCACAGAATGAGGAAATGCCTTGCTCTATAATGTCTGCTTTTAGATAAAAATGCTGAGGATGAGTTTGACAGCTTCAGGGTGGCATCGGGAGATGTTTGTCACCAACAGGTTGCAAAGTGTTTAGCTGTTCCCCGGGTGATGCCGCGAAGATCGCCGCTATGCAAGAAGAAAACAAAACCCCAAATCAGTGTGAGCTCCACCCCAGGAGAGGGATAACCGGATCTATGGATATGCTATGTGTGCATCTTCCTGGTTGATTGGCCGAGTCCAGTGAGGTCAGCCATGGGACACAGTCTGTGGTGGTGACTGCTGATTCTCTACTTGACAAAACCTAGACTCACCTAGGAGGAGTCCCTGGGCACAGACTAGACTGGGCACAGCTCTGAGGTGTTATCTAGACTAAGGTAGCCTCTGAGAATGTCTGCGATGACTTGCCTTGATGCTGTTAATTGATCTAGGAAGATACTTCTTAATCGTGGGTGGAACCATTCCCCCAATCAGGGGATCCTGGACTGTATAAAATGAAGAGGGCAAATGGAGCACTAGTATGTGTGCATTCCTTGCTCTCTGTTCCCAGTTATGGATGCGATATGACCCACTCCCCCAAAAACTTCTGCTGCTATGACTTCTCTGCTATAACGAACTATAATCAGAAACCATGCGCCACAATGAACCCTTTATCCCCTAAGTTGCTTCGCTTGGGTATCTTGTCAGAGCAACAGAAGAGGAAACAAAGACAGTGTCCAACGCAGGGTTAGAAGCAGGCAGAGCACACAGACGGCAGGCAGATCACTTCAGCTTCAGTGACTGGGACACATCCGAACTTCAGCTAGCTTGCCCATGCAAGGCTTGGTGGGGACGCACAAAGATGGGTGCGGTTTTGAAATTCCAGAAACACCGGTGCCTCCTGAGCCCACCTGCTTCCCTGAAAGGCTTTACATGCCTTTAACACTGATGTGCCTGAAGATGGCTCAATTTCATCAAATTATCAAAGGGCACAGCCTCCCCTTAACAAAGGGCTCGGATGGGAATGCGACTTCCACAGTGACCGCTTCCCTCCACTTCCCAGTTAAGTTTGGCTTCGAAGGGACTCAGAATGCAGAGCAGGAATTCCATCATGGAATATTTCAGAGCGCACTCAAATTTTAAGGCAAATAGCTAACAGGGTTTTCCTTTGAAGTTTAAGGCTTTTCTACTTCAAAGGGCCTGGCTATGTTATTTGATGAGTCTGATTCAAAAGTTTGCTGGGAACCTTTTGTGGAGTGGATGACACGATTTGTTGGAAGCGCAGGTGAGAATTCAGCAGTGATTCGATTGCGGGTTTTCAGGTTGTCTTGAGTTTCAATATCAAATGCGTTTAAAGATTGTTGTAAACCCGTTTATGGACTCAACTGTGTAAACAGCAACCATGTGAAACTCCCATCTCCCCAAGTCTCCTGCCTCCTCTCTGTCACCAGCCATATTGCTCACTACTCAATAATATTTCTCCGGGCCTTCTGCTCTAGTGAGGTCCCTTACTTCTGAGCTGAGGCTGTACCTATCCTCGTGCAGAAGCCTGAACTTTTCTTTACTTCGGTCAGTGTCTCCCTAGACATTTATAACTTCTGCTGTCTGTAATAAAAGCCCCATTCTGACTAGTTCTATGTTAGCTTGACACAAGCTCAAGACACTTGAGAGGAGGGAACCTTAATTAAGAAAACGTCAGAGGCACAGGCCTTTAATCCCAGCACTTGGGAGGCAGAGGCAGGAGGATCTCTGTGAAGTCATGGCCAGTCAGGTCTACAGAGTCAATTCCAGGATAGCTGGGGATTCATAGTAAAACCCTGTCTCCAAACAAACAAACAAAAAAAACAAACAAAAAAAACCCAAAAACTAAAACAATCAAACAAAAATCTCCATAAAATTGGGCTGTAGGCAAGCCAATAGGGCATTTTCTTAATTAGTGATTGTTGTGGGAGGGCCCAGCAATTGTTTTTTTCTTCTCAAAAAATGAGGCCTGGGGTGGTGCGGGTTTCTGGGACTAACACGACACCCTCACATTGGGAGGACTGCCTCCATTTCTGCTTTGTTATTCCACACATGCGGTTTTTATCCTCAAGGCTGCCTCAGGATAGCATGACGGATGCTATTGCTACTGCTGTCCCATTTATATTCCGGCGAGCAGCAAGAGAGGGGATCACAAATGCCAAAGAGAATGCCGTCTAACCAGCACTCTCTTAAAGAGCGCTCCAGAAGTCTGGTCCAATAAAGCCAGTGAGAAGATTACAGAGCACCCTAATCGTGTCACTTCTAAATGAGAAATACTGCTGTTTCCTATCTGCACAGTCTCTGGAGCCAGGGGCTGGCGTCTCAGGCCACAGGAGCCATTCTTGCAACAGGCAACCCAGACTAAAAACGCAAGCAGTCACGTCAACCATTCAGGTAGAAGCCTCTTCCTTCCCCACGTTACCACTCTACACAAGGCTTCTCTGGCTCATCTTTGGCCACGCCCACCCCACGGTGAGTCTCTCACAGCCTGTTTTCTGTGCTTTACCCAGACCGGAATGCAGAAGGTGTTTAACTTGTTTCCCATTCCACATCAGATCATAAACGCAAGAGGTTCAGAGAAACCTGTTATCAGCATCTCCCGACCTCACTAGAGGCGGAGGTGCTGTCAGAGCATTGACCACTTTTGTTGGCTGAATAAACACATAGATATGGGATGGCTGACTTTAGTTGTCAACTCAGCCGGATCTGGAGCCTACAAGCCTCCTGGCACCCCCGGAGGACTTTTCTTGATCAACTTCTTTGAAGTAGGAAGATCCATTCTAGATGCCCAGATCAAAGGATACGGGGGAAGGAAATTTTGCTTTTCGCCTGCTTGCTGTCATTCTCGCTGGGAAGTTCAACTGTCCTATTGTTATGGCATTCCGCTGCTTTTATTAGAGCCAGCTTTTTTGGGGTTCCTCTGTAGACTCCCCAGGAACTATCCTTCAGGCCTTCAGTGCTAGGTTAGGTCAGATGAGACATCTAGCCATGAGGGCTGACCAACAGCCAGGTTCTCAGCCTCCCCGGCATGAGATAGCCTCTGTTGGATGAGTACCAACCACGCTGTGTAAGCCAACCTAATAACCTCCTTTTACCTAACACATGTGCCTTCTCAGTTTCCTTCCCTTAGAGAGCCCTAACCCAGGAATAAGGAAAGCATGTGTCTGAGCTACTGTTCTATTGCTGTGATGAAACACCGTGACCAAGGCTACTTTAAAGCATTTAATCAGGGGTTTGCTTATAGTTTCAGACCGCGAGTCCGTGACCATTGTGGCAGAGAGCATAGCAGCAGATAGACAAGGTGGGTGCTGGAGCAGCAGCTGAGCGCTTACATCTGGTCCAGAGAGAAAAACTGGGCCTAGCATGGGCTTCTGAAACCTCAAAAAGCTCACCGCAGTGGCACGCTCCCTCCAACAAGGCCCACCCTTCCTAATCCTTCCCAAACAGTCCACCAACTTGGGACAAACATTTCAAATAGATGAGTCTATGGGGAACATGGCTGGTGGTATGCCAGCTCAGAGTGGGAAGCAACCAGGAAACATAAGAAGCCTGAAGAGATTAGTGATTAATGCCCGTCAGAATAGACTGTTGCTAACTCCAGATTTCGTGGTTTACATATAGGGTGTAGAGAAGCTAAAAGAAGAGGTTTTTTTTTTTCTTTCTTTTTTTTTTTTTGTACAGCCATTATTAGCAGATGATGAATCCGTGGCGGATTATTCAAATAGAGTTGAAGTTCAGTAGCAGTTCATGAGGACTCTCAGGATTTCTGAGGCTCGCTCTCTTAGGTCTTACGTGATTTGTATGTGATACCTTTAGCTAATGGTGTTAAACTTGAAATTTATCCAGTTGCCATTTCGAAAAATCACCATTTCCCTGTTAATCCTGCTCAGAAATAAAGAAGGAGGCCGCGGAGATCAGCTAACCTCTGAGGTCAGGACAAGAGGGAGCCCAGGGGCGAGTGGATGTGCAGCGCCCCCAGCTGGACTGGGGGAACATTACACCCTGCAAGGTGTCCTGCTCGCGGTAAACACTTTATTGGATCTTTTCCCCAGCGTCACTTTGGAGACAGAGTGGAGAAGGAAATACTTCTGACAATGGGCTGTGTAGGATTTACTCAGGTAGCTGGACACTCCTTTGTTCTGTTATGCATAAAGGAAAGGGGAAAATGTTTACCCAATAGAGGAATGAATGGTTTTGTTGTCCCAATCAGACATTTGAATACGTAATTAGAAGTTTAAAAAGAAATATTTCTGCTGAAGAGGTCTACAATCCAGGAAGCTTGAGAACCCTCTACCATCTGAGACCCAGCTGGTAGACTTTGTACCATTGTTTTTAGCCTGATTAAAAAAAAAAAAAACACAGGTGAAATCCCAGTTTGACTTCGGGGCTTGTAACTTTAGCAGTAATGGTTTTATTTCACCTTAGTGACTCAGAGGTTCAGTTTGGTATTATGTAATGTGGCTAAATCACAGTGAAGAAGGTCCATGGTGGGGGAAGGGGGATCAGGATGGCCACAGCTCATCAAAAGCAAGAATTAGAAGGAGAGATGGGACTAGTGGGTCTTGGGACCATTTGGAGTCCTGGCCTCCAGCTGCTCTTCCACGCTAGAGATCTTTACTTTCCTTCTGATTTGAGCTACTGAAAGCTGTGTCAAAGTTGTTTACCAGCTCTGCTTCATGAGCCCGTGTTGCCTTGGCCTTGAGGATCAGAGGATGAGGTTTTCACCTGTTGGCCCACCTGTTGGCTTCTTACCAGTGACTTAGAGGTCCGTGTCTCTGTCTCTCTTTCTCTGTGTCTTTGTATGTTTCAACCTCCAGCCCCTTTCCCTAAGCTGGCGAACTGTATGGTAGCGCATAGAGTGCAGACAGGCCGTGTGCACGGCCAGTGGGGAGAGTCATGCTCCTGAGGTGGGAATGGGTGGCTTCTGATCATCCCCCCAATAAGAGGAGGGGGTCATCCATACAGAAACAACTAAATGTAAGCGAAAAGTATTTGTGATTCCAGTGGACTGAGTCAGAGCAACAATGTGATGTTTCTGATCATTCAATTTGAGAGCAAGCACTTTAAGTCTATATGGAACTCTAAATTCTAAATATGCTATCTCAAGTCTTTTTTAAATGTGTGTGTGTGTTGCATGCGTATGCACCTGTGTGTGTGTACGCGCCTGCATGTGGAGAACTGGAAATTGGAACCAGGAATCTTCCAAAATTCTGCCCTCCCTTATCTTTGGAGACAGGGTCTCTCACGGAACGCAAAGATCACTTATTGGCTAGACTTACTGGCTCAGCGAGCTCGGGGGCTCCACCTGTCTCTACCCCACTAGTTCCAGGGTTACAGAGATCCTTGACATGCCTGAACTTTACAAAGGTGCTGGGGGATCAGAACTCATGTCCTTATGCGCTCACACAGCAGGTACCGTACTGACAGAACCATCCCCCCTGTCCCTTAAAGAGTCTTAATAGGTCTATTCAAGGTGTTCTGGCTTCCGAGGCTCCACAGCTGGCAGACATTCTTGTTGTACTCGGGGAGAAATGAGCCTGATTTCGGGAAACATGATGCATTGCTCTGGAGAAACTCCTTCATAATTGCTCTGGATTAATATGGGTTTCTCTCGCCTTGGAAATCACGATGGGATTCTCAGAGGGAATAAATTAATGGCCCGCGTTTCCACGGCTTATGCTAAATGATTTGATCTTTCCTAAGTGTGACAAATGACCTGGGCAGGAGATCCCGAGAACCTCTTTCGTGATAATTGTCCCGTTTTTGTTTTGAAATGGTTCCTGGGGTCTAAGAACTCAGAGCAGTGCCAAGCCACAGTGTGGCTCACAGGACAATCTCTTATTTTAATGGGACAACCTGCCTAATTAAAAAAAAAACACGAAAAACCCTGGATCTTTCTTATGAAAGACTGAATTCCTGCTGAGGGCCCCTAAGACTTCAGAGAAACCCCTTTGGATGGGACTGAAGGAAGATAAGTTCAAAGCTCCCCAGCTTCCTCAACTCAACTACTGAAGGAACCTCTGTGGAAAACGGCCTCACAGGCAGCGGATGGCACCCAGAATTAGAATGCAGGATGCTGGTATTCCAGGGTGGCTCTCTCTGGTGCATCAACACCTGAAACCTGGAACCCTCAGGCCTGGCTGTGAGCTGGGTAAGTGGTTCAATCCCTTGAAGGCAGTGGTTCGCAACTGGTGTCAGTCTGTTCCCAAGGGGACATCTGACCATGACTAGTGATAGCCCTAAATACCTGGGTTTCATCTCAATATCCTATGGTGCCCAGAACAGCCTATCATGAAGAAGGATGTGGCTTCAAACTCTAGAAGTATTGAAGGCAGAAGGCCTTCAAGATTCTTGGTGTGTGAACTTTGCCAGGAGAGAGGAACAAACACCAGTTCACCTAAGATAGGACAAAAAGACAAGACAAAGAAATGATCCCACTCAAGTCTGTCTTGGTAGACTAGTGATATAATTAGGGTTAGTTACATTTTATTAGGAGCAGGGATAAGGAACTACTTATAGAACAGAGGGCACCTTACCAGTGTCTACACTACTGAAGAAAACATCTCACCTTTCTCCAGCAATGGTCAACTTTCTATAAATCCTCAGAGGCAGGTGAGACCTCCACTTGTTCCATGATGGAACCTCATGGGCTGAATCTTGTTCAGTTTTTGTACAGATAATCTTCACTTCTAGGCTTTCAAGTGGGGCAAAAGCTGTCATGCCTGGAGGATAGCCTTCCACCTCAATCTAAACCTGGGTCTCCTCTTGGGTAACTATGGATTGATAGTCCTTCCTCAGGGGAGCTGTGAGAACTGGGTACAGGGTCCTTGATGACCATTCAATCACAGACAGTCATTTGGCATTCTAGTGGGGGTGACTGTCACTATTACACAAGCCATTTGCTACTGCCTGGCGTGGTTCAGGCTAGGCTGTATTTTTAGTCCGTAGCTACTCTCTGATGCTCTGTGCCTTTTATATATGGCACCCCATGCTTTAGGGTCTTGATATTTGTTGTTGTTGTTTTTGTCTGGCACACAGATGAATTCATTGTTTATGTGGGTTCATATCGGGATGCTTTCCTATGCTTGACACTAGACCCCGAGGGTCTCTTAGCCTTGGGCTTAAGGCTTGTAGGTCTTTTCCCTCTGAAGTTTAGGACTGGGAGGGAAGTTGCTGCCTACACCACATCTCCTTACAGTGATCTTCATTTTTTCCTGCATCTCGGAGAGGTGTGTTAGGACAATAATAACCCCACTAGCGTGTACCTTCCCATGTTCCCTCTTCCTTCATGGCTGGGGAAAATGGTGGGACCTTGAAACCTAAGAATCTATTTGGTTACTGTAGTTTTTTTTTAAGTTAGAAGTATAAATTACTCACCATAGTATTTACTTACCAAAGTGTTTAGTTCAGTGGTTTTTTTTTTTAAAAGATAGTCATAATAATGTTACCGTTAACTCAATTTTAGAAAAATTTTATTCTTTTCCCTCATAAAAACCCATGCACATTAACAGGTCCATTTCCTTCAACCCCGACAGTCACTAATATATCTACATTAATATGCACATCCCCTTCGGCTCAGACAATCACTCATGTGCCTCTTTCTGCAGGTTGTCTATTCTAGGCGTTTCAAATAATGGATATAGGGACTGGAGACAGCCCTAAGTGAGTGCAGTTCTGAGCAGATATGTGCTATTGTTGTGGGAATGACCCCAAGGACCCTGTATCCTTGGGTTCAGAAGGCCAGCAAAGCGTTTCTGGGGACCAAGTGAGAGTGTCGACAGTGTGTGCAGAAAATGATGAACTTTCTGAGTTCGGCGATTTCTCCGACAAAGAGTGTGGACCACCTGGCCTAGATTTTTTCTCTGTGTGTCCATCATTTCTTCATTCCCTAACCGCCCCTAGGTAGATCAAGGCCCTGGAAGCCTTGGAGTCATAGAAAATGTAGTCTCTGTGATGGGTGGGCTCCCTCACTTAGCACAATGATCATTCTTTCTTATCAAGTTATAGTCTGCAGTAAGAATACATCACATTTGGTTTATTGATGGGTTGGTGGCCACTGGAATTATTTCTTCTTTTTGACTATTATGACTAAAATTGCTATGAACATTCACATTCAACTTCTGTGTATCTGTGTGTGAATATATACCTATAACCATGTCTCTTAAGTACACATTTTGAAATGAAATTAAGAGGTTATAAGTATGTGGGTTTCTATTTTTAACACTTTTGAGGAATTGCATGGCATTTTCAACATTTGCTGCACACCCATCACTCGGCATGCATCTCGGCTGGATGTGTGAGTCTGAGCATCTTCATGGTTTTGCAAACCCTTGCTGTTATCACCTTTCAATCCCAGGCACACTAGTAGGTATGCCATGGCAAGGGGATTTAAAAGACCAAAACAAAACTAAGCTTTTTATTACAGTTTCCTTCTGTTTGCTCTTCTTTCCGAGTTTAAATTGTTTTGTGTTTATGCACCGTCTCATCTTCTTATCCTTCATCTCTCTAAGTCCTGCAAAATTTCTCAGACTAAATCTTGTTATTGGTTGTTTTGTCATATCTACCTAATTCTTTTTTTTAATTTCATCACATGGTTTTATTTTCTGATTTTCTATAATTTCTCCTTATTTATTCTGTGTGTCTTTCACATCATGCATCTTGATCCCTTTCATCTTCCTGTCCCTTTGTATCTGATCTGCCCTTTGCCCTTGAAACCTTCCCCTAAATGAATTAAAATAAAATTTAAGAGAAAATTTAAAAAGAGAGAGAAAAGAAAGAAAAGAAAGAAAAATCTCATCACGGAAGCTTTACTGTGACACACTGAGTCATACAGTATACCCTTTTCTCCAAACATCTTTACTTGCAAGAATTCATTGTTGTGAGCCATTGGTCTGGTACGATGCCTCTGGTTTCTGCTTCACCATGTATACTTGACCCTCACTAGGGCTCCTCTTGGTTATTCTGTTGTTGCCCAGTGTCATGGAAATCCTGAAGCTTTGGATCTGCTGGAACATTCCTGTTCAAGTGTTCCAGCAGACCTTAGATGGGGTGATTGTTGAGGTGGGCCAACTCATAATCCTGGTTTTGGGCCTGGGTAATTGCAGGATTGGTTTGCCTCTTTCATCACCGTCTTCATCACCAGGGTGAGCTCTCTGGCATTGTTAGTGCTAGTTCACCCCATGCAACGATGAGCAAGGGGCAAGGGCCAGTTCTCCTGTTTGCCCTCACCTACATCATTAGGGCCAGCTCGCTCTACTATGTTGCTCAGGCAAGGAGAAGGAGACACTCTCCTGAGTGCTGCAGATGATGGGGTCAGAGACAGCTCTTCCTCTCCTATGACCTTAGGGTAAGCTCTCCCTTGTACCAGGAGATGGTTCAGTCGGTAAAATGCTAACTTTATCACAAGCGTGAGGATCTGAGTTCAAATGCTGAGCACCCATGGGAAAAGCCAGGTGTAGCGTTACACACCCGTCCTCCCAGTACTGGGGAGGTAGAGACAGGAGGAGCCTCGAAGTTCACTGGCCAGCCAGCCTAGCCAAATCAGTGAGCTCCAGGTTCAGTGATATATTTTGTCTCAAAAATATAAAGGTGGGCCGGGCGATGGTGGCGCACGCCTTTAATCCCAGCACTCGGGAGGCAGAGGCAGGCGGATCTCTGTGAGTTCAAGACCAGCCTGGTCTACAGAGCTAGTTCCAGGGCAGGCTCCAAAGCCACAGAGAAACCCTGTCTCGAAAAAACCAAATATATATATATATATATATATATAAAGGTGGAGAATGCCTGAAGAAGATGACCAACATTGACCTCTAACCTCCACACACATATGTGTGAACACGTTTGGACAGGTCTACATGCACCTATATGAAACATATCACACACACACACACACACACACACGTGCATGCATGGAAATGGATCTTGCACTTCATTAGTCTTCCAGACGGTGTGAGCCTGTTCCTTCTAATGACCGTATCATGCACACCTTCTGACTGCTTCTCTTTTTCCAGAGACCCCGGGGCTTAGCCTGTACTTGTTTGCTGCAGAAGTTCTGGAAGATTTGCTGTTCCCAGTGTTTTCTGGGCCTTCCTTTTCAGAGCTGCCCTAGATATGCTTATTTGGTGTCCCTCTGGTTATTAATGAGTTTCTAGGAGGAACAGAAACACCCCAGTGATGCAATCCGCACCCGAAGTCCAGGAAAGCTTCCAAAGCAGTGAAGACCTACCCTGCCCCCTTTCTACCCTTCCCACAAGCCTTTCCCTTCCTTCATGCCATCACGCCAATCCCACCTCCTGTGTCACTTTGTCTCTTTCCTTTCACTGTGGTTAGCACTCTGCGACTCTTAGAAAAATGCTCTCCACTTCTGTGCTTTGGGGTAGTTAAATGCCAGCCATGTCTCCCCCCAGTGCCTGTCATTTCCTTTCTGTCCCACTCACTGACCCTGTAAAATGGCATTTGATGCACAAGAGCTGGGACGGTCATTAGCTTAAAATGACTTTTAAAAAAAATCATTCACAGCTCTGAATCCTGTCTTTGAGGGAGGAAAAAAAAGGCGCCCAACAGTAAATTCTCTGGCATCCTTGCCGGCCCAGCTGGAGTCTGATTGCAGAAGAATGACAGGCCCTGTATACCTTAGGTGAGTGACAGAGCACCCCTGCTGCCCTGAAGGCAGGCTCCCAGGACCCATGTGTGCTTTCCTCTTGTTCCTTTAAAAATGACTTTAATCTTTCCTCTAAAATCTCAAAACAAAGCTTCTATATATGTCCTGTTTGAGTGTTAGCAAAAGCAAATCATGCAGAGGAAGACAGCAAGCAGCAATGTCTAATTAAGTTGCATAGTGTATCTTAGAACTGTCAGGGATTGAACTCAGCAAGCAGAACAGGGGCCTGTTTGTCCCCCATCCTCACCCCTCTCTTGGATTCTTCCATTCTGTGTGAAAAGCTGAGAGACTCTGGAACCCCTTTGCATTATGCTCTTCCTTGACTTAGAAATGTTGATTTCCTGAAGTGAAAAGGGCACACATAAGACCACTGCCCATTTGAGAAGGGCACACCTGCATTAAGCCATCTTTGATACCAGGGACATATTGTTCCCGTCTTCTCCCCTTGATTTCCCAGTTACCTTATGGTCATGTTAGATACCAACCATCTCAATGTTTTTTGAGCTGTGTTGATTCTATCTTCAATCTTATATTGTTTTTGTTTCTGTTTTTTCCCTTTTCATTCTTTCCAAAAGTTTGCTGGCTGCTAAAATAAACTCTCTGATGATGTAAGTTGTCTACTTTTTGTACTAAATCGTTGTTCCCACTAATCTAATTATTTTAGATTTGTAAAGTGTCTTAGTGTTCTATTTCTGTACAGAGACACCTTGACCGTGGCAACTCTTATAAAAGAAACATTGAATTGGGGCTGGCTTACAGTTTTAGACATTTAGTTCATCATCATCATTATGGCTGGACCTGGCGGTATGCAGGCAACATGGTGCTGGAGAAGGAACAGTGAGTCCTACATCTTGCAGGCAACAGGAAGTAGACTGAGACACTGGGAATGATTTGAGCATATATGAGACCTTAAAACCCACCACCATAGTGACACACTTCCTACTATTAGATCACACTCACTCCAACAAGGCCACAGCCCCTAATAGTGTCACTCCCTTTGGGGACCATTTTCTTTCAAATCACCATATAGAGTTAACATCTGTGTCATATTTAAGTCCACTGTTGATTGGTTTGTCTCCATATAGTGAGATTTTTTCCCCTTTCCCTTCCCCTTTTGCCCACATGACATTCTGTTTTTGTTATTGCAAGTCAGGTTATTTTGTGAAAGAAGATAGGCAAACATTTGCTTCTGTGCAACATTTCCCAGTCAGGGATTGAGCCAACTGGAGCCTGGGTTCAGCTAATCTGACTTGCTGTTGTTGGTTTATATTCAAACTATCTATCCGAGGTTCCTGGGTTTGAAGACATGGTTCTCATATAATGGTGCTATTTTGGAAAGAGTGGTGGAATCTTTAGGAGGCAGGACCTTTCTAAAGGAAGTGTGCTCTTGGGGTGGTCTATAGTGATATTTTATTTGTGTTTTAATAAATAATCTTGCTTGAATATCAAAGTTCAAAGTTAGCCACACTAATCAGGCACACAGGTGAGGCAGTGGTAGAACACACCTTTAATTCCAACAGCCACGCGACTTAGCCATAGAAACTGGGTGAGGTGGTGCCTTCTTTTAATCACAGCACTAGAGAGGAATATAAGATGGGATGAGACAGGAACTCACTCTCTTTTCAATCTAAAGATTTTGTAGAGATAAGAGCTCTCTAGTTGTTGCCTGCTTTGCTTCTCTGATCTTTCAGCTTAAACCCCAATATCTGTCTCTGGGTTTGTAATAGTTGTGCTACATCTGGTACCCAACTTTTGGGTACAAAATCACACACACACACACACACACACACACACACACACACACACACACAC